>JAWPHD010011619.1:0-82400 GCA_037043455.1 Cyrtodaria siliqua
ATTACTCGAGGAAATATGTGCCGAATCTTTGCGCTAATGTGTAGTTGTATGCTTATATGATAAATCTTCAAAATTTAATATGGAATGTTTCATAAAAAACAAATGCATATGAGGTAAATAAATGAAATGTATGCATACACTGATCCGCTACTTCCGATGATCCGCTACTACCGATCATATAATATAACTCAATAAAGTTAACCACTCTAAGGTAATATTATTTAGTTTTATGTCTACATACCTTTTGATGCAGTTTTCTGAAATAAAGCAATTAACATCAAACTTTGTAATATTCTTTGTTCACAGAATGTAGATTTCTTGGCAAAAAATGGATACAAAAATGGATATGTTAACATATGTTAAAGAATGAGAATTGGTACAAATGCATTGTGAATTCTCTAAGTAACAAGAGATCAATGACCTTGAAGCTCTACTGATAGGTTTTTGTTAGCCAGATCAGCATTCCTGTGAAGTTTCATGAAAATACGTCAAGTAGTTTGGAGGAGTTCTCGCTACAAGTTTTCATTATATAACTCTGTGTAAACAAAGATGGCTGCTGGCGGCCATGTTTAACATCGAATCAAAACGATTTTCGACAAGGACCAACATCATGTCATGCTGATCATTTTAGAAAAAGTCCCATATCAATATCACTTATAGTTTTCAAGAAGAAGTCGCTACAAACTTGTATTTTGAAAATCTCATTTTAGCTGTGACGGCCATCGTGAATTTCCGACCAACCTGAAATGTTGCTAGGATCATTAAGACATCAAGAGCAACATTCCTGTGAAGTTTCATGGAAATCCGTCGGGTAGTTTCAGAGGAGTAGTCGCTACAAGTTTTTACTAAATAACTCTATGTAAACAAAGACGGCCGCTGGCAGCCATGTTTAACGTCGAATCGAAACGATTTTCGACAAGAACCAACACCATGTCATGCTGATCATTTTAGAAAAAGTCCCATATCAATATCACTTAGAGTTTTCAAGAAGTAGTCGCTAAAAACTTGTTTTATTAAAAATCTATTTTTAGATTTGGCGGCCATCTTGGATTTCACATCAACATGAATTTTTGCTAGGATCAACTAACTTCATGGGCAACATTTCTGTAAAGTTTCATGAAAATCCATTCAGTTTCAGAGGAGTAGTATCTACAAAAAAAAGTTTACGGTCGGACAGACAGACAGACAGACGGACAGACAGACGCACACCGCACCACGGCATAAGCTCTGCTGATCTCTGATCAGTAGAGCTAAAAATTAATAATAATAAATATAGGTAACAGAAGCTATATAATGAGAACGTGCTTCTGAATTCTTTAAGAAATTAGTGTTTTATTTTGTTTTTAGTAAATAGGTTCAGAAAATGTATATTGATAAAAATTCGACAATTTGAAAGACGTTTTGTGTAAAATATACTAGAAATCACAAACGTGTAAGCTTCTCGCAATACATTCTTCGCTTACACGATATTGTGGTGTATGCTTAAAACAAATGCGTGTGCAGTTGTCTCTGCCAGGAAATGGTATATTTACATACAGTGTTCCAAATAAGGCACAAGTTATGAACAGAAACATATAATTAGGTTATTTTGTCTAATGTATAATATTAAACAACTTCAACTAAATATTTCAATATGTAAAAACAGAAACAAAAACTGATCCGTCAAACAAATGACTCTACTGTCTATTTGAAATATTGACATTAATCTATAAAGAAACAAGAGGTCAATGACCTTGAAGCTCTACTGATAGGTTTTTGATAGCTAGATCAGCATTCCTGTGAAGTTTCATGAAAATCCGTCAAGTAGTTTCGGAGGAGTAGTCGCTACAAGTTTTCATTATATAACTCTATGTAAACAAAGATGGCCGCTGGCGGCCATGTTTAACGTCAAATCAAAACAATTTTCGACACGAATCAACACCATTCCATACTGATCATTTTAGAAAAAGTCCCATATCAATAACGCTTATAGTTTTCAAGAAGTACTCGCTACAAACTTGTTTTTTTTTTGAAAATTTATTTTTAGCTGTGGCGGCCATCTTAAATTTCCGACCAACCTGACATGTTGCTTGGATCATTTAGACATCAAGAGCAACATCCCTGTGAAGTTTCATGGAAATCCGTCGAGTAGTTTCAGAGGAGTAGTCGCTACAAGTTTTTACTAAATAACTATATGTAAACAAAGATGGCCGCTGGCAGCCATGTTTAAAGGGGCAACATTCCCTACCCTGGCAGGGAGACATTGGAGGTGTTTCTTATCAATTACACCAGCTATATAGGCCTGTCAGTTACAGTGAATGACTTCAAAAATAACACAATATGTAAACAACTCTCACTGGATGTAGAGTGTGCAGACGACAGACAAATGTACTTACAAGTCAGTTAGGAGTAAAGTTTTTCAATCTTATGTATATAGTATATAATTTCTGCTTTTTTTATTGAAACTGTGACAGTTTTTTTAGTATTATTAATTCATGTTTTACCCTTTTATTTCCATCTTTAATATCCACTGCACGGTGTATAATATAAAAAAAATTGCTATGAACTTTTGCAAATGTAATCTGATGACAAAACAGAACTTTACACTGCCAGCAAATATTTCAAGTTATCAGTGTTAAATGAAAATTAATTGCCAATTATAGTTGGTCTGGAGAAACAGTGTATATATACTGCAGTACACAAGATATGCGTTTAATTTGGACATGTATGTTAGGATGACATTGTGTTAGGAATAAACATACAAAATAAAGCATAACTGTACAAATTATTGTTTAGGAATGGATGATGGAGATAATAAGATAAGGAATTACATTGTATATAGTTATGACTAAGGAACATACATCACTGAGCCTGAGGAGGGAATGTTTAGTTTTCATGGGAGGGATATATAGAAGTGCATAGTGATGTTTTTGATTCTGATGTGAACATGGTAGGGATGATTTGTTATCTGGACCACATGAATAGTCACAGGTGCAAACATCCCATCTCAGAGTACTCTGCTACAGAGGTTTACACACAATTATAACTTCTGTCTATCTCTAAGCCATAACAGTGAGTGTCTGTCGTCTGCTGTAAACACTACCACGTATAGTTGTGTCACTTCTCAGTTCATAACCCCACAGGCTCCTCCCCTATATTTTCAAATTTCTGTCAGTTGGGTTTAAAAAAAAATTTAAACTAGGAATGAGAAATACTTTTTCACAAATATGTTTTTACCAATACACTTGTTTATTATCAGTTTACTTCTGTGCCAAATATTGAATTTTTTTATGAGGTGGAATTTTCAATATTTTGAAAAAGGTCTCCCTGATGTAAGTAACCATGTATAAATTTAAATGAAAAACCTGCCCCAGCTCCATCTAGTGGCTTCTATACGGCAGTTGGGCCTTTAACGTCGAATCAAAACGATTTTCGACAAGGACCAACATCATGTCATGCTGATCATTTTAGAAATGTCCCATATCAATATCACTTAGAGTTTTCAAGAAGTAGTCGCTTCAAACTTGTTTTTTAAAAATATATTTTTAGATTTGGCGGCCATCTTGCATTTCACATCAACATGAATATTTGCTAGGATCAACTAGACTTCATGGGCAACAGTTCTGTAAAGTGTCATGAAATTCCATTCAGTAGTTTCAGAGGAGTAGTCGCTACAAAAAAAGGTTTACGGACGGACAGACGGACGACGGACACCGCACTGCGGCATAAGCTCTACTGATATCTCTGATCAGTAGAGCTTAAAATGAATAGTCATAGCATCATTCACATTTATGTATTTGTTGTTTTTACTAAGAGGATTTTTTTTTGTTTTATTTTCAATAAACGAGATGAAAAACTTCAAGGTAAAGGAAAACAATAGTTTTAATCCATGTCTAATATAGACAGTAGAAAAATTGGGCTTGTTTTTCAGGTCAAAGAGTCAGAGGTCATGGTCACCGTAACTATAAATAGAATAATGATTCCATTTAATAAATTCAGTTTGGTTAAGCATCATAGTTTAACTACATCAGTGCATTCCTTGGAGGTGTAGGTAGGGTGGGATTATATTTCAGGTCAAATGGTCAAAGTTCGTTTTCCAAGGTGGAAGCCCTATTGTCAACATTTTTGTGTTTGTGGTGGTTTATTTGGCATATTATTCATCTTTATAGTTCTTTGTTTCTGTGTGTGTTTGAGGATGCATTCGTCCTTGAATGTTGCTTTTCCTGTTCGATTTTTATATCTATATTTACTATAAATAGAAAAATATATCCCAACAACACTGTCATCAGCGTCATCAGTGGTGAGTATTATAAGCTTTTTACTTTGTTTCGTAATCGATGTTAAGTACATTAAAAGAGTATGAAAGGAGAAATTTGAAAATCGCCGAACACGATAAATACAAAAAAAATGCAGTCTCGGTTTGCAGCCACGGTAGTGGGAAGTGCTTGCTACAGTTCACGCCCTCTAGCCCCGGACTGAGCAGAACTCAATATTTAAAATGTCAGGTGTGCGGAAATTTGAGCCATCCCGACGACGGTATGCATATGACGGTGATCAAGGAACCCTTGATGGTATTCATTTGGTATTTATGTTCATAGCCTTCCATGGCCAGCGGCGTATGGTCCCAGTTTCTAACAAAATGAATTGCCCTAAACGTGAAAATAATGGGTGAAATAAACAAAATGGAATTTAGTTGGGAGCAGGTTATGAAGCCTGCGTATCACAGGTCAAAATTGAGAAAAATGGTCAAAGACAATGCACAACAGAAAGAGTGGTGAAGGCAGGGTTACCAGCTTGGAATGGAAAGTAGTAATATGGACCACTGGTTAGCTTAAATCGATTTTACGTGTACACAACCTCGCTATTATCCTGTCTTCAGCGCTCAGATAGACAAAACAGTGTAAATAAAAGTACATCTCATCAAAAGCAAATCTCTAACAATAAGGTATACATCCAGAGAAATTAGAAAACGATACACGTATATGTTTTTGTAGATATATAAAAAGGCATAATTAGAAACGTCTCAGGATGTATCCAGAATTATACTGAACCAAACCCCAGCAGTTGCAGCTCAAGAGGGTACGACCAAAAATCCCGAGGGACGATGGTTCATGCACCAACCCACTCCCCGCACCCCCAAACCCCCTCAGGGTTTCAGAAGGTACAATCATGGAGTCTCACGAGCAGACAACATATCCTCTTCAGGGTGATTAAACAATATTGAAAGGCTGGAGTAATAGAATCACCTATTCGAGATTAAAGTAAGAAAACAAAAGTATTTGAGAATGTACCACCGATATCTGTATATAAATATCGGACTCATCGATCTCAAAAGATCGGAATGAATAACAGTTCTGATTTAAAAATCGCCGAAAACGATAAACACAAAAAAATATTGCAGTCTCGGTTTGATTCTTCATGAACGGTAGTGAAAAATGCTAGCTACCATTTAAGTTTATATTTAAATTGAAAAAAACTGGTTTTCTCCCAATAATTTAAGTTTGGTAGGTTTTTTAGTTAAAACCTTTTTTTAATTATTTGCTAACAATGCTTTGAATGTTTGCTGAATATTTGTGTAACTTTCTTTATGTGCTTACCATGCTTTTATTTATTTTTTAGTTTAAAATTATTTATTTAACATCGATTATAACAAAAGCTCATTGAACTTATTTTAATCACTCTCGATATCTTCCTGGGTAGAACCAGTACTAAACAAATGCAGATAAATTATCTTGCTCAGGAACACAACACAGAGGTTATGTCGGGCATCGAACCCACGACTTTTGGATCATGGATCCAACGCTCTACCACTAGACCACAGCGTTCCACTATTTTTTTTTCAACCCACATTTATTATTTGATTAGTTGCTTCTACAAAGATTTCGTTTTGTTTGCTTACTATGCCTTGATTATATGCCCTTATGCGTTACCCTGCTTTTGATAAACTGCCTTACCGTGCTTTGGTTATTAACTAGATGTTTGGTGTTGTGTTGCAATGCCAAAAATGTAGACGTTTAAGCAAACAATCCATTGTTTTTAATTTAATTATTAAAGACGTAATCATTCATACCCTCAACCTGTGTTTTTAAAGTCTTACTGCTGCGAAACAAAACAAGTAAAGCAATAAGTTAATTATAGATATTGTAAAGTTATTTTAATTACCTTGAATTTACTTGTACACCATGCATTAAACGCATCTCCTACTTCCCGCTTAAATTGTTCATCCTTACAAAATACTCTTATCAACTGCTCCCTAAATATCGTCGGTAACAAATGGGACACCTGAAATATTACAAAGTGACAAGGGCACAATTTGGATAAGTCGTTCTATTTCAATACTATAATACAATAGTGTCTGTTATGCGTAGCAATGGATTAACTAATGTTGAGCTCCGTCGCTTGTATAAAGCCTGTCCCAGTTAACAGATTAAGTGAAATAATTTTGCAAATTCAAAAAGTTAAAAAATATTGTAAAATGTATTTCGATTAAACCCCAAGTATATTTAATCTTTAAACTGCTATGCGTCCTGATACTATTAAATAGCATAACCATTTAGAAATACATCTTTACAATTTAAACATATTCCTTAGTCTAGTCGTTTATTAATTAACACGTGCTTATTTAATTGGCAATAAACAATGGCTTATTTTCAAATACCACTTTGACTTTAGGTCTGCTTGTAAATAACTCAAAATATCAGAATTAAGGTTAAGGAAGTATGCTTTCTTTGAAACACGTTTTAGATAATCTTATTGTTTGTAAATATTCGCAATTACAGAACGAATATGACCCAACAAAAGCAAAGGTATAGACTTTAAAACAGGTTATGATGTATGTATAGTGTGTACTGAATAAAAGTCTTCTGCAAAGGCACAACATACTTGTGCAGTCAGTTTGTGTAAGTTTTGAGTACTATTTAGATTGTATAAAATTGACATACAACTACACCTTGCTGATAATTAATAGTGCAGTATACATATTGAAAACATAGTTTTGTGTTAAAAAACAATACAAAATACTATATAATAGAGATTATTTTTGCATGCATTTCGTTGTTAGCAAGAATATATTTTATTACGGACAACTGTATTTCAAATCTTATATATGCAGTTGTTCAAAAGGTTAAGCATACTTAAACAAACGCGTATGTTTACATTGCTTTTAAAAACAAGTTCAAACAATAATAATCCTTGTCTTTTGCCACAGGTATAATCTTAAAATCCTTGTCATAAAACGAAGAATTTTCCAACGGATCGCGGGTCTTTTTTTCCCGTAGTCGAAGTACACATTCTGTAAACAAAAAAAGGACACATAAAACAATTACACATTGAACTGAGAAGAATTTGGCAATATACCTGACACACCTGGTAAAACTATTCACAATAAATTGAATATCTATACATTGAATCGGTAATATGTTGTGTGCGCCCTTGGGTGTGTTATTTAAAATACTTCCTATTCGAGGATTTACATCAATCTTCCGGAGGCACCTTACTATTACACCCATGAACATGCAGACTGTAGTCTGCTATAAATTCTGATAAGGGAGATCCTTTGGTATCAAGAAACACAACCAACAGAAAGCAAGTGCTCAATGACGTGGCAAAAGCCAGAAGCAACAAGAAAGTCAACCGTTAAGGTCACGACACGACAAAATTTAAAATTCTTGCTCTGTGTTTGTTGCTTCCAAAAGATCCTTTTGTCAGTATGTATGGCATTCATACTTGTATGTGTTTAGTGGTGTGTGGCAGACTATACCAAGTGTTATTACTTACTTCCGTTTGGGATCATCAAGCCTAATCTGTGTAACTTTCAAGTAGAATACGTCGGTACTAGGGTGTTTTAGAGGTGTTGCACCTTATATTACCTCACATGTACAGACTCAATAAAATCGCGTCTTCTACAAATACTGATAAGAGAGATCATTTGGAAGCAACAAAAACAACCAAGAGAATAAAGTAGCAGAAAGCAATTGCTCAATGACGTGGCAGAAGCCAGAGCAACAAAAAACAACCCGTTTAAGACAAACGACGGCTTCCTTTCAAGGATTGCATACAAAGATGATGTTCTTCTCGATAACATCTTCATAATATACTGTAAAACAGTTTATCGCCAGGTTGTTGGTATTCCTATGGGTACTAACTGTGCGCTACTTATCACATATTTGTTTTTATACTGCTATGAAAGAGATTTCATGTTGAGCTTTCAGCAGATACCCAGGCAGATGTTATTGAAGCCTTTATCTCTCGATATCTGGATGACATATTGAACATTGACAACCCTTTCTTTTTCACTATGGTTAATAAAATTATATCCTAAAGAACTTCAACTTAACAAAGCTAATATTTTTAATATTAACGCTACTTTTCTCGATTTACATCTCCCTATTGAAAATGGTGAAATAATTAGCAAAAATATATGACAAGAGAGATGATTTTAATTTTGATATTGTTAATTATCCCCATTTAGATGGGGATGTTCCCCGAGCAACTTCTTATGGGGTCTATGTGTCTCAACTTATTCCTTTTTCTAGAGCTTGTACTCGATTATTCGTAATCTTTGTATAACTGAAAATCTACACCATCAGGGCTACCGTAAAATCTTTGCAAAATTTTATTATCGTAACCATGATCGTCTTTCCAAATATAAAAGTACTTTAAGAACTCTTCTGCGAAAAAGGACTATCACAACCTGACTTATTTGGTGATGTGATTTACAAATTTCGTAAGATCCTTAGTCATTATTTTTTTCATACTATCTTTTTTTCATACTATCTTTGTTAAGCTTTTTAACAAAAGAGGTTATGACCTCATCCTTTTGTAACGCACTGCATACTTGGTGGTGGATCCATTTACAGTTCGCCACTATGCTTTCCTCTTCAATTGTGCGATGATCGGACAGGCTGTGGACCCTATGATGACGTCTACCAAAAGCTCAAAAGGACGGTGACGTTTGATGTTTGTCTGCAATCTTGTCTATTGGATTATTCTCTTGTTGCTCTGACTTGTGCCAAGTCACTGAGTACCTTCTTCGTGGCTTTCTAGGTTATTGTGTTTTGTATTTATATATACACGAGCATCTTTGTGTTTTACTTATATTGCCTATTAATGATGCCTTGTTGGTGAGAGAATAGTTCATGGCGGAGTAGGGTAATTGTGAGGTTTGGTGCATCCTAGAACCTGGTTTAAACACCCAGCGGCCTTTTTTGCCAATGACCGTTCCAAGGCGGTAGCCCTATTGTCAACCATTTTTGTGTCTGTGACGTCATATGCCTTTATTCTTTGTAAACATTGCCATTCTTTTTGTCCTTTTGCGTGTCTTTGGATTTACTGTGTTCTGTGAAAGCTGCATTTCCTGTTCGACTGGTAGCCCTATTGTCAACCCTTTTGTGTTTGTGATGTAGTTTGCATTTAATATTACTTTTGCCTTGTTTGTCTGTTTGTTTCTGTGTTTTGTGGTTGACTGTCCTCTTTGAATGCTACTTTCCCTGTCCGATCTTTTTATATTTTTTTATACTTTTTTTATGTTGAGTGTGTTCCCTGCTAGCCAGTGAAGGTATTGATGCGTTTAGTAATACATTTCGAAATTTAAATGACATACTCATAATTGATAATCCGCTCTTTGCTCAAATGGTCATTAACATTTACATGTATCAACCAGAGCTCACGTTGAATAAAACCACAGTTCGGATACTACAGCAGCATTCTTAGACCTTCATCTCTCCATTTCTAATACGTTCATACATACTATGATAAGATAGATGACTTTAACTTTGACATCGTAAACTATCCCTTTTTCGTTTTGCTAGAACTTGTAATGATGTTAAGGGCTTTAATAATTGAGGTACAACTTCTTCAGCAAGGTTGTAGTTATCACAAACTGCGTAGACGTAAACTTACAGGAGAAGATTGACCCCTCTAGTCAGCCACTACGCTTCACTTTCCCCTTGTGCGATGACTGGACAACCTCTTGGGACTCCATGATTGCACCTGCTGAAACCCGGACAAAGGGAGGTAAATGCATGCACTTTCGTCCTAAGAGTTTTTTGTTCGTGCCCTAGATTGGTTTTCCCTTGGCTGCAACTGTAGTTGTTGTTCAGTACAATTCTGGATACATCCAGAGTTTTTTTCTAATGATTATTTTTTATTTGTATCTTTAAAAACAGCATTTAAGTGTATTTTTTTATTTGCTAATTTCTCTGGATTTGAATTTTATTGTTAAGGATTTCCCTTTGATAGGATGTACTTTAATTTGCACTGTTTTGTCAATTTGGGTGTTTAGGACAGGCTATTAGCGATGTTGTATACACATGAAATCGATTTAAGGTAACCTGAAGGCCGTATTGCCTACTGACCGTTTTAAGTCGGTAACCCTGTCTTCACCACTAAATTTAGCATTCACAGAAAACATTCAACCAAAATCACGCACATAAAACTAACACTAGGGAGAATAGAAACAACGTTAGTGACACCACAAACATAACAGTGTTGACAATATGGCTACCGCCTTGGAACAAGGTCGTTGGGGTTTAAATAAGGGTTTAGGGTACTCCAAACCTCACTCTTACCCTACTGCCATCCCAGTAAAACGGAACAGGGTAAATAAAGAAATACCCGCCAGGCTATATCCTCTAACACACTAGTAAGCATTAATAGGCAAAATAAGTAGGACACAAAGATGAGTATGTTTATATGAATATGTGTATGGTGTTTTACGTTATTGTCAACACATATAAGGTTATATATGACGGTCGATTTTTTGTGGTGGAGGCAGACCACCCACTTTTCATTGGTAAAACCAGTACTGTACACCTCCCGCAATCCCTAAGAATCGACACTTCCTCACTTACAAGTAGAGCTCAGAGTGGGATTCGAAACCGCAGCGGTGAGAGGCGAAGGTTTACAACGCAACGTCGTTAACCATTCGGCCACGGAGACGCTTTATATGAATATAAAATGCTTAGAAAGCCACATAGAAATAACTCAATGACTAGGCAAAAGACTGAGCTACAAGAGAATAAACAGTAAGGGCACGACAATGACTGCAGACACACATCAAACGTTACCACCATCCCTTTCAGGACTTATGCAGACGTCATAGGTTGGAACCTATGACGTCTGCATAAGTCCATGAAAGAGGAGTCATAGTGGGAACTTTAAATAGGTATACAACCAAACAAGCATTGCACTACAGAATGAATGGGTCATAATCTATTTTGATAAAAAAAAACGTTTATGAAAGCAACTGATCATGACTAAAGATCTGACGAGGTTTGTAAATCACGTCGTCAGGTTATGATAGTCCTTACCGCCGAGCCTCCTAACCCCGTGATAAAATAAACATTCGTAGTGTGTTCAGAACGACGTTTTACAATTCAGCAATATGAAAAATTCAAACATATGTCATAGTTGGTGTTTTTTGTTGTTTTTGTTCTTTTTTAACATATTTAACAATATCAAGTACTTATTATGATACATACCTCTACTATGGCAGTTTCTTTTGGCATGCCTGGCACTGCATCTTGGAAATATTGCTCAATTGCCTCAATGTCGATATCGGCCTGAAATATGTTTTTTTTTAAGATGTACTATGGAAGATGTTGTGTTTAAACAAGCTAACACAAGTATTTACTATTGTTCTAGTTTTATGAAGCATGGTGGCAAAAAGCCTTTAGGAAAGATGAATATGATGTACGTGACATGCGAATCTTAACCCTTCAGCTTTAGAACAAGTATAGAGACATAGAAGTAAGTATAAACCATCATAAACCATCATAAACCATTATTGGAATGACAATAGGGTAAGAGTGAGGTTTGGTGCACCCACCTTAGAACCTAGTTTAAACCCCAGCGGTCTTTTTTGCCATTGACCGTCCAAAGGCGGTAGACCTATTATCAGCCCTTTATGTCTTTGATGTCATATCTTGCCCTTTATTCATCTTTGTAACTTTATTTTGTTTCTGTGCGTGATTCTTGTTGACTGTGGTCCTTCAATGCTACATTTCAACTTTTATATCCACTTTGATATCTCTCAAATTGATCATTCGATCATTTATATTAATCACGTGACTCTGTATTGTGTCCGTTCAGGTCAGATTTGTAAACATGAATACATTATGGTCATCGGTATATATGCGCATGTCCTTCTACCACCGATTATCCTAGCTCCTTACTCAGCTCTGTACATGCAGATGCGCAAGCTCAGACCACTCTGTAAATGTTTACCTCTTCAATTATATGTTCGTGTTCAATAAGTTTTTCTCCTGCAAGAACATACATCTTTCTGGTATCAATTCTATGCAGAATGTTCTGCGCCTCCACGACAGATTCGTCAGTGGACTCTGATTGTCGAATCTGGTTGATGATATTATCAGTCAATTGGCAATATGCCTGCAAGTCCTTTCTTTCAATGGCTTCCTTCAGACTTAGACGTGCACTGTTAAAGTTCATATTGTGATATTACTAGGTTGCGATCCACTATTAATAAAATGAGTGATATGTTAACATTAATTTACGTGCTAATACTGACAGTAAAATACTGATATGCAGATGTTTGCTTAATTTGCTAAAGTTGTAAACATTCAAAAATATTACATATACGCTTAAGCGGTATTCTATTTCAAAGCAACCTATATTGGGCTCTTTGATCCCAAAGGACAAGTAAAAATAAAAAAATTCTGGTATCAATATACCATTTTCTCTTCGGTTCAAATGTATTTATACGAGTATATGTATTTTTACAACAGAAATAAACAAAACTGTATTTCAGATATAAACCGAGCATCAACATAAAACTGTGTTTACTCAAGATATAAAAAATGTATAAAAGTCGAACATAACACGTAGCATTCGCAGAAAACAGTCAGTCAAATACATTCGAAACAAACACTAATTACAAGGATAAATAGAAAATAACAATCATTTACTTCAGCTATAAACCGCATGTTATGCAACATAACAATCATTTACTTCAGCTATAAACCGCACGTTATGCAACATAACAATCATTTACTTCAGCTATAAACCGCACGTTATGCAACATAACAATCATTTACTTCAGCTATAAACCGCACGTTATGCAATATAAACCGCACGTTATGCAACATAACAATCATTTACTTCAGCTATAAACAGCACGTTATGCAACATAACAATCATTTACTTCAGCTATAAACCGCACGTTATGCAACATAACAATCATTTACTTCAGCTATAAACCGCACGTTATGCAACATAACAATCATTTACTTCAGCTATAAACCGCACGTTATGCAATATAAACCGCACGTTATGCAACATAACAATCATTTACTTCAGCTATAAACCGCACGTTATGCAACATAACAATCATTTACTTCAGCTATAAACCGCACGTTATGCAACATAACAATCATTTACTTCAGCTATAAACCGCACGTTATGCAATATAAACCGCACGTTATGCAACATAACAATCATTTACTTCAGCTATAAACCGCACGTTATGCAACATAACAATCATTTACTTCAGCTATAAACCGCACGTTATGCAACATAACAATCATTTACTTCAGCTATAAACCGCACGTTATGAAATATAAACCGCACGTTATGCAACATAACAATCATTTACTTCAGCTATAAACCGCACGTTATGCAACATAACAATCATTTACTTCAGCTATAAACCGAGTATATTAATAATAAAAATAAGAAAAATGGTCCTATAAAAACCACAGCATCCGAACGCAATGGGTCGTAGGTCCGCATTGTACCACAAACTTAATCAAATGAGCATTGTTAATGTTCAATAAACATGATACTGCACAACATAAAGAGTAGTGAAGACAGGGTTACCGACATGGAACGGTCAATAGGCCTAATGGTTTGCTTGTTCCATATTATATACACACAATGTGGCTATTATCCTGTATTTAGCCCCCAAATTGAAAAGACAGTGCAAATAAAAGTACATCCCAGCAAAGAAGTTAGCAAATGATATACCTAAATTATGAACATTGTGAAGCTGTATAAAAACATAATTAGACAAACCTCAAGATGGAGCTATAATTGTACTGAACGACCAAAGCAGTTGCAGCCAAAGAGGAGTAAACATCCACTTCGTAAGAACCTCCGTTTTTATATTTATTGATGATTTGTATTATACTATACTTCATTTAAAGAGAATTTATTTAAAGAGAGTGTGATACAATAATTTTTGCATATTTACGTTTAGGTACTCATTTATTCTTCTGCTTAAGACTATGCTGGTTAATATCCACAAAACATACGTTGTATCAATAAATATAGCCAAACGTTCGAGTGAAACTGCATAATGTACTTACCCTAAATACAAAAATACATTGTTTACTTTAAGGTAGTGTTCACGCGAGCATTTGGATTAATAAACATAAAACATATTCCTGCTTGATGATTTGTTTGTTTGTATGGTGTTTTACGTCATTTTCAACACATGTCAGGTTATATATGACGGTCTATTTTTTTGGTGGGGGCAGACTACCCACTTTTCCTGGGTAGAAACAGTACTGCACACCTCCAGCCATCCGTAAGAATCGACAATTCCTCTCTTACAAGTCGAGCTGCCAGTGGGATTCGAACCCGCAGCGGTGAGAGGCGAGAAGGTTTACAACGCAACGTCGTTAACCACTCGGCCACGGATTCGCTTCCTGCTTGATGAACCTATTTACTAAGACATATAGCGTTTCCAGATATGTTACTGGTATAACACTCGTACATATAAAATATAATAATCATGATAATAATGAAAATGAATAGTTATATTTCCTTACCCATTTTTTCAAGCCTTT
The DNA here is from genome assembly GCA_037043455.1 of Cyrtodaria siliqua. Taxonomy (NCBI): domain Eukaryota; kingdom Metazoa; phylum Mollusca; class Bivalvia; order Adapedonta; family Hiatellidae; genus Cyrtodaria; species Cyrtodaria siliqua. The sequence continues at coordinate 14,787 of JAWPHD010011619.1, forward strand.
CACCATAGCATCTGTTATCCTGTAGTTAATAAGTTTGTTCGCATATGTGCTCTAGTTATTGTGTAATGCCTATAACGGTTAAAACTGCTGCATGTGCCACCTATAAACAACTATCGCCGGTGAAGTGGTTATATTCATAGTTAAGAACGCAAGCTCCCCTTCAAGCTCGCCTTCTCCAATCATGCTCTTTGCAAATATGTGTTTAGGAAATATATTATGAAGCAGTATATTCATCTATGCTACCTGTACGGAGACGAGATCAAAATGTGAAATGCTATGCATTGATATCCGACTTCATTACCGACGTTTTGACAGTTCGTCATAAGTATAGGGTGTGTAGCTTCAAAAAACGGTAATAAATGCAAAACCCAAATATATTACTAAATTATACAAAATAATCAATAATGTGTTCATTTTTGCCTTTGATTCTCCATGCATGAACAGCCCATAACGTACCGCTCATACTTGCAAAGGGAAATTTGACATAAGACAGTAAGGATTGCTTTGGCTATTATATAAGTGTATCTTGCTCTCCATTAAAATACCTTTCAGAATTAGAAAATTAGATTGAAAATCATTGTTGTAACAGATTTAGCTTAATAATGAGTCGGTGATATTATAAATTCGTTATTGTATTTTTATTAGGTTTAAGATGTTCTTAAAATGTCGTAATCTCTGTAACTATAACTTACATACGCTCCACGACTTTTACAACTTTGTGCTGATATGCTCTCTTGTGGAGAGTATATCTGGTGTAGAACATATCATATAGGTTGTGCACTTCCTGTAAAGCACGTGAATGTATAAATGTTAATTGTCAGGTTATATACATCAACGTATCACAACATATAGTTATATAACGGCACCTTCAACAGTGTCAACTCTAAAAGAGGAAGCAATATTGGTGTACATGCTTTTTACAGCAACAACACTATTAGTATCATCAACAGAAGCAGTAGCGTTAATGTTAAAATTAAAATCAGTTTGGCACTGTGAACTCTGTTTACTAAGCAATTTTTCACCGTAAGCTTTCGAATTAATTAAATCATCATGTATATATTCAATCCATCCATCTTAAAATTGATTTAGCTTAAAATGTCGACATGCATTCTCTAACACTTCATATCACTTAGGCAATCCTTAAAAATGTGTTTGTTTCCTGTGCTGCGACATACCCACTAAGAATGCAGCTACCCAAACTTCTTTTATTTTTAACATTTATGGGACTTCTTTTTACATTGTTCAGTATCGCGCTGCACCAATATCGGATATATATATTGTTAATGTTATGTTTTATTATATTATTACAAATCAATCTAAACTAAAAATATAACATCAATGAGAAACATTACAACATATTGTATGTATAATACAAACAGGACACTTTGTTTTGAAAAACGCGTTCACCAATGTCAGAGGACTCAGTAAAAAATGTAAAAGAATCCTACCTACACTTTAAAACTGTTTGGGTCGGAGCACAGCAAACCAACATTTTTTAAGATGGCCTGATAAGGAAATATAACATCGTCTTTTATATTCGTAAGAAATTAGATGCAAACAGTAACCTTATCTCGAAAGCAGATTTTAGGACGTCCCCCAACCATCTCTACTCTGGCCATTTTAATGCATCTTTGGTGGTCAAAGTTATTCTTTACTCCTAACATGTGACAGTCACGTGCAAAATAGTCCCACTTATCGACGTCTATTCCCGTAGATTTGTTTGCAACAATCTGAAAACAAAAGGCATACGCTAGGCCCATACACACTATAATCGTCTGGTTTTTTTAATGTCTGATCAGATAAAATGCATTTAATTAAACATTAATAAACAGAGAATACTAATAAGATAAATATATTATCGAGTCACGTGCAAACATGAATATTCACGAAGGTACCCTCTGAGCTTTTATTTATCAGTTATGTACAATATAGTCCAACGTCTGATCTTTTCTTTAGTACAATTCACCAGAAAACATACCTGCTTGCTGTTTTACTGTTAAATTAACATCTATGTTTAGTATTATACTTAATTTCTCAAGATGTCAATGGCGTGTATGTTATGTATATAATGATGTCAATGACGTGTTTGTTATGTATATAATGATGTCAATGGCCTCTATGTTATGCATATAATGATGTCAATGGCGTGTAGGTTATGCATATAATGATGTCAATGACGTGTATGTTATGTATATAATGATGTCAATGACGTGTATGTTATGTATATAATGATGTCAATGACGTGTATGTTATGTATATAATGATGTCAATGACGTGTATGTTATGTATATAATGATGTCAATGACGTGTATGTTATGCATATAATGATGTCAATGACGTGTATGTTATGTATATTATGATGTCAATGGCCTCTATGTTATGTATATAATGATGTCAATGACGTGTATGTTCTGTATATAATGATGTCAATGGCCTCTATGTTATGTATATAATGATGTCAATGACGTGTATGTTATGTATATAATGATGTCAATGGCGTGTATGTTATGTATATAATGATGTCAATGGCGTGTATGTTATGTATATAATGATGTCAATGGCGTGTATGTTATGTATATAATGATGTCAATGGCGTGTATGTTATGTATATAATGATGTCAATGACGTGTTTGTTATGTATATAATGATGTCAATGACGTGTATGTTATGTATATAATGATGTCAATGGCCTCTATGTTATGTATATAATGATGTCAATGGCGTGTATGTTATGTATATAATGATGCCAATGGCCTCTATGTTATGTATATAATGATGTCAATGGCGTGTATGTTATGTATATAATGATGTCAATGACGTGTTTGTTATGTATATAATGATGTCAATGACGTGTATGTTATGCATATAATGATGTCAATGACGTGTATGTTATGCATATAATGATGTCAATGACGTGTATGTTATGTATATAATGATGTCAATGACGTGTTTGTTATGTATATAATGATGTCAATGGCCTCTATGTTATGCATATAATGATGTCAATGGCGTGTAGGTTATGCATATAATGATGTCAATGACGTGTATGTTATGTATATAATGATGTCAATGACGTGTATGTTATGTATATAATGATGTCAATGGCCTCTATGTTATGCATATAATGATGTCAATGGCGTGTAGGTTATGCATATAATGATGTCAATGACGTGTAGGTTATGCATATAATGATGTCAATGGCGTGTATGTTATGTATATAATGATGTCAATGACGTGTTTGTTATGTCTATAATGATGTCAATGGCCTCTATGTTATGCATATAATGATGTCAATGGCGTGTAGGTTATGCATATAATGATGTCAATGACGTGTATGTTATGTATATAATGATGTCAATGACGTGTATGTTATGTATATAATGATGTCAATGACGTGTATGTTATGTATATAATGATGTCAATGACGTGTATTTTATGTATATAATGATGTCAATGGCGTGTAGGTTATGCATATAATGATGTCAATGGCGTGTAGGTTATTCATATAATGATGTCATGGCGTGTAGGTTATGCATATAATGATGTCAATGACGTGTAGGTTATGTATATAATGATGTCAATGACGTGTATGTTATGCATATAATGATGTCAATGGCGTGTATTTTATGTATATAATGATGTCAATGACGTGTATGTTATGTATATAATGATGTCAATGACGTGTATGTTATGTATATAATGATGTCAATGGCGTGTAGGTTATGTATATAATGATGTCAATGGCGTGTAGGTTATTCATATAATGATGTCAATGGCGTGAAGGTTATTCATATAATGATGTCAATGACGTGTAGGTTATGCATATAATGATGTCAATGGCGTGTATGTTATGTATATAATGATGTCAATGGCGTGTAGGTTATGCATATAATGATGTCAATGGCGTGTATGTTATTCATATAATGATGTCAATGACGTGTAGGTTATGCATATAATGATGTCAATGACGTGTAGGTTATGTATAAAATGATTTCAATGACGTGTATGTTATGCATATAATGATGTCAATGACGTGTATGTTATGTATATAATGATGTCAATGACGTGTAGGTTATGCATATAATGATGTCAATGGCGTGTAGGTTATTCATATAATGATGTCAATGACGTGTAGGTTATGCATATAATGATGTCAATGGCGTGTAGGTTATTCATATAATGATGTCAATGACGTGTAGGTTGTGCATATAATGATGTCAATGACGTGTAGGTTATGTATATAATGATGTCAATGACGTGTATGTTATGCATATAATGATGTCAATGACGTGTATGTTGTGTATATAATGATGTCAATGGCGTGTATGTTATGCATATAATGATGTCAGTGGCGTGTATGTTATGTATATAATGATGTCAATGGCGTGTAGGTTATGCATATAATGATGTCAATGGCGTGTATGTTATGTATATTATGATGTCAATGGCGTGTATGTTATGTATATAATGATGTCAATGGCGTGTAGGTTATTCATATAATGATGTCAATGACGTGTAGGTTATGCATATAATGATGTCAATGACGTGTAGGTTATGTATATAATGATGTCAATGACGTGTAAGTTATGCATATAATGATGTCAATGGCGTGTAGGGTGTATGTTATGTATATAATTATGTCAATGACGTGTATGCTATGTATATAATGATGTCAATGACGTGTATGTTATGTATATAATGATGTCAAAGACATAAGGCCAAATCTTAAATATTTTCCAACAAGTTGGTTAGAAGATGCTATCAAACTTATATTCAAAAAAAAAAGAGATCCACTGATTCGTGTTACCGTCTAATCACCATATTCAGCTGTTACCATCCATCTGTCCGGAATTAACACTTTCTTACATGAAAATAAGAAAATGATCCTATAGTAACCACAGCACCAAAATGCTATGACGCCGTAGACCCTTAATGAACCAGAAACAAAGCGCAAATTTATCCAATGAAAAGGACAATACACAATACAAAGAGTGATGAAGAAAGGGTTACCGACTTGGAACAGTCAGTAGGCAATATATACTACTGGTTAGCTTAAATCGTTTTATGTGTGCTATCGCTATTATCCTGACTTCAGCGCTCAAATTGACAAGACAGTGTAAATAAAAGTAAATCCCATCAACATTAAATCTCTAACAATTGAGTCCACATCCAGAGAAATTAGCAAACAGCACATGTTTATGTTGCTGTAAAAAATACAATTCGAAAAACCTCTTGATGTATTCAGAATTGTACTGAACAACTATAGGAGTTGCGACCAAGAAGAAAAACAATCTACGGTATGACCATTTACCTAAGAGACGAATGTTCATGCATCACCGTCACATTTCAGGGTTTCAGAATGTATATGCATGTTTAACATGTACTTTTTTATCTGAAAATAAGACAGGGTGTATGACTATGTGTTTAATACTGACTATATGTATATATAGTTCATAAGTCAGTCGAACTACTACGTTTGAAATGGAAGAAATTGTTAGGTTTTGCTTTACTTTATAGACTGCTCACAAGCGTGTATTCCATATGTTGAATGGGCATGCATTTAATTACGAAATTAAAGAAAAAAATTCCGAGTTAAGTGTAATATGTATCAAACCGTTAAATTAGCAACACATGGAATATTATTTGATATAAGTTTTAAAATGTGCGATTGTATGCCATTTTCTATAGAGTATTTTAAAATAGTTTGTTGTACAAATGTTACTGTGTAATACCTCATACAGAAAGGGTTTGTTTCCGGATCTGTCATCCTGTAAAATACAAAATGTAAGGAAATTTCAAACAAAACAGCAAGCAAAGAATAAGACAATATAGGTATAAAAATCTAACAGGAAAAGCAACATTCAAGAACGACAGTCAACCACAAACACAAAGAAGAAATTTAAAAATGAATAAAAGGCCAAATAAGACATCACAAACACAAAAGGGTTGACAATAGGGCTACCGCCTTGGAACGGTCAGTGGCAAAAAAGGCCGCTGGGGGCTTAAACCAGGTTCTAGTGTGCACCAAACCTCACACTTACCCTACTGTCAACCCAATAAAACGGGACAGTAGAAATAAAGAAATCCCCGCCATGAACTTTTCTATAACCAACAAGGCAGCATTAATAGGCAATATAAGTAAAACACAAAGATGCTCGTGTATATATAAATACAAAAGAACAATAGCCTAGAAAGCCACAAAGAAGGTACCCAATGACTTTGCAGAAGCCAGAGCAACAAGAGAATAAACCATTGAGGGCACGACAAGACAAGACTGCAGACAAACATCAAGCGTCACCGTCCTTTTGGGCTTTAGGTAGACGTCATCATAGGGTCCACAGCCTTATATCAATACACGTTTTGAAAATAAAATGAATACAATGGACAACCAACTACAACTTCATTACAGTAAAGTGTATATAATAATGGAATAATAAAACACTGAAGACAAGGCGCACCATAAAAGGATGAAAACAGGAGGTTATTGATTAAGAATAAGCACTTAAAATACAAAACGCTCAAAAATGTATTTAAATTACTATTACCCTTTCGCTCAACAGTATGTCATATCAATAAAATAAGAACAAATAACATGTGAAACATTTATCTTCTTTCTGAACTTCTCAACAGCAATATCCACATGTAAATATTATGTAACATAAATGTAATATTTAAGAGAAAAACGTGAGTAAAGTGCAAGTCAATACAGAATTGAATTCATTAGACTCATGATGTTCTTCATAATAATGTTGATTAAGTGATTCGGTATTGGGAGTGTGTAGATATCGGGTAAGAATGTGATACAGCTAACAAGACGCTTCATGGAGGATTCTGGGAAAATAGCAGATAGGTTCTTTAAAACATACATGAGAACATTATAAACCAAACAGTGCTAAAATAAGATTTATCCTGTTTGCTATAGATGAAAATTTGTTTATTTTAGCACTTTTTGTTTAGGTTTAATAAAACAAAGCATCAATAAATATAGCATGGTAATAATGAATCATATACATACAGAAGTAGTGTTCCACGTTCATTCAAATTGTTCGAAACTCTTTAGCTTACAACTGGTTAAAAAGTATTACAGCCTTGTATAAAAATCCACCAAACATCGATTACCTCTCTTCCGTTTGGATATGTTCCGCCAAACAAATCTTTAATGAACTCGATCTCATTTTCTCTCAACTTGTTGTCTTTAAAAATGTCTTTCAAGTTGTTTTCTTCTATTATGTAATCAAACAACAGTCTTGAAAAATGTTCATGCTGAAAAATAGTATGCATTTATAATATGTAATGTATCTGAGGTAATGATAAAGATTATATTTGCCCGATAATATTTGTGTTCAAGGGTCAATAAAAGTAGTGAATAACATGGGTGTAGAGATGACGTTATTGTCATAAATTGGTCGCTTTTTTTAATTCTCATTCTGCATGTTACATTAACAATTTAGACAACCAAAATATAACACATGAACCTAGATTATTTGAAAATATTTCAATAATTTAAAAAGTTAACTTCAGGCAGAAAAATAAAACGATGTCTTTATTACTTAAAATATACACCACCCTATTCTTCTCTATACATTTTTGAAACGAAATAGTTTAAAGGTAATTACCACCAAATCCAAGATTACATTCGCTTGTAAAATATAACGACAACTTAAATGTTATCGGAATTTTGAAATGACAATTATATTTTTAACACAAGAAATCCGCGGATTTACATGTCTCGCCTAATGGGGGCTGGACTTAAAAATAACAAGAAATATCACTGCAAGTGATAAATGCCCCCGAAGTGTCCTTTGACCTTTAAGTACGACCTTGACCTTGGAGCCATGGACCTGGATTTTGTGCACGACATGTCGTTTGGTTGTGGTGAGCACTTGTGCCAAGTTATTTGAAAATCCGTCCAGACATGCAACAGTTATTGCCCGGATACGATTTGACCTTTGACCTATTAGTGTGACCTTGACCTTGGGGTCACAGACCTGGATTTTGTGCGCGACACATCGTCTTGTTGTGTTTAGCATTTGTGCCAAGTTATTTGAAAATCCGTCCATGAATGCCGGAGTTATTGACCGGACACAATTTGACTTTGACCTCAAAGTGTGACCTTGAAGTCCTGGGTTTTGCGCGCGACAAATCGTCTTCTTATGGTCAACACCTGTGCCAAGTTATTTAAAAATCCCTAAAGGGGTTGTGACGTTACGGTCCGGACACGAAATTGCGTACCTGTTTTTGACCTATGAACTGCAAGTGTGACCTTGACCTTTGAGGTGCAGACCTGGGTTTTGCGTGACACATCGTCTTGTTATGGTGATCACTTGTGCCAAGTTATTTAAAAATCCCTGCAGGGGTTGTGACGTTACGGTCCGGACACGAAATTGCGTACCTGTTTTTGACATATGAACTTCAAGTGTGACCTTGACCTTTGAGGCACGGACCTGGGTTTTGCGTGTGACACATCGTCTTGTAATGGTGATCACTTGTTGCAAGTTAATCAAAACTCCATGCAGGGGTTTTGAAGGTACAGTCCGGACACGAACTGCGGAATGACGGAATCCGGACACACAGACAGATGGACGGTGCGATTACTACATGCCCCCGAAACCTTTCGGAGGTTTCGTGGGCATAAAGTTTCGGGGGCCTAAAAAGGTCAATGACGCTTAAATGAAAGTTTGTAAACATTTTAGTAACTAAAAACAATGTAGTTTGCTAATATGACATCTAAGTGCATTTGTTTAAAAACAAAATGCCATTCTATTAAAACAAAAGGCCCAAGAGGGCCAGTGGACGCTCTACTGGCTAAAACGGCTCTTATGTCAAGGCTTGTCGACATAAAATTCCCATCAGTACTTCTTTAAAAACATTGCAAAAATAATAGGGATAGGATGGCCTTAGATCGCTCACCTGGTAATCATGGGCAATAAGTCTGCTGTGTCAAGTCTGGTATGGGTGTTTTTTAATGTGTTTCACTTTCTTCTATGAATGAAATTTCATAAAAATGGATGGGGGGTTTATATTAACATTCTAAACAAATGTGGTAAAGATCAGATAAAAAATTAAATAACTACAAATTTAACAAAGGAAAATACAATATGTCATTTTTCAACAAATCAAGGGCTACTGAGGCTTCCTGCCAAATTTTGTAGAAATCCAACAAGCCGTTTAGGACGAGTAGCGCCGACAAAAAAATGTCAAAGGGCCATAACTCCGTCACAAATCAGCGAACTGGAACAAAAACGCGATATGCACTAGACATCTTACCGATGCTTCCTGCCAAGTTTCGTCGAAATCCAACAAGGCGTTTAGGAGGAGTAGCGTGGACAAAAAATGTAAAAGTACAAATGTCAAGGAGCCTTAACTCCATCAAAAATTTGAGAAAAAAAATGAAAAACAATTATTTTTTTTAACAAATTTGAAAAAAAAAGTATTAAAAAAAAATAAAAATAAAATTAAACAAAAAAATATATACTAATAATAAAAAATAAGGCAAAACATCTGGTAAAATTTGGTAAAGATCAGATGCAATCGTATTAACGAGGCAAAATATAGAATCTTTAACTAAATCACGTTGTACCACTCAAGATACAACTATAATCAAAGTTTAAAGGTCTAGAGCATACAGTTTGTGAAAAAGTGACTTAAACGCAAAAGTTGAACCTAAACATTATTAAGTTATCTGCGCTTTGCTTGGAGGGTCAAGGTCACTTCCACATTTGCTTTGTCATGTTGTGATGTACCACCCAAGATACAACTATAAGCAAATTTGAAAGGTCTACTGTATACAGTTTGTGAGAAAATGACCTAAACGTAAAACTTGATAGTTGACTTCGCCGCCGCCGCCGCCGCCGCCGCCGCCGCCGCCGGAAAAGCAACATATATGTCTCTTTTTTTCTTCGAAAAGGCGAGACAAAAAATCATTTATAATCACCGCTAACTGTTTAAGTATACTGGACAAAATATTCAACCAATAAAAACCTTATGTTCATCGCTCGTTTCGCCAACCAAACGAGGAATAACCTTTGCTTCAAACATGTGTGAATATGGACCCTGACCTGAAACGAATGTCATACAACATATTTATATTTGTTATTATACAGCCAAGTTGTAATATTCTACTAGTACTATATTCATTTACGTTTCATTGTTTAAAGTCAAAAGAGAGAGAGAGAGAGAGAGAGAGAGAGAGAGTCGAATATATATTAATAAAATATAAATTTTAAAAAGATATAAAAAAGTCAAAGGTTTTGTTATAATTAGTATGTATATTAAACAAAGTTCAAGAACTTGATATTTGAAATTCCTTTCCTAAAATAATTAGCCTCATCTTTTTAAAACCTGAACAGAAGCACGAAACTATCGAAAACCAAGTATGCACAAATAATTATAGGTTATTAGATTTGTATTGGGATAAATGCACAAGTTCTTTCGTGTATTAATATCTCGTGACTTTTGGAACGCAATATTGAAGTGCGAAAGAACGAGTGCATATATACAATATAAATTTAATAACCTTTTTATATTGCATACGAATTTTTAATAAAAGAACAATAAAATAGGTTGTAACATTTAATTGTCATCAAAAACATTTATTTGAACATACATATTGTCATTACATCGTGGGAATTTTCACAATGAAATCAACATTGTTTACATCACGTGACGTACTTTCTTTGACGGAACAGAAAACTGCACCAATAACGAACGAGTATACATTACACACCAAATATGACTTTACTACACGTCAATATGAGCGAATATTGACGTTTCCTGTTACATTGAAAGTAAACGGAGCTTCTAAATGCGTATGTAATAATGCCCAATATATAATGTTTTGTCGGCTTAGATAACACACCGTATCACTTACCCAAGTCATGACAAAGACCAGCAATCTCTACACACAGAACATCTGTATCTGTTATGTCTAGCTCCGGTTGCCGTACTCTTAAAGACCTGACCAATTGACCAGCAAGATGACACACGCTGATGAAAAGTGGAAAACTACATGTCTTTGAAATGCATACGTATTAACGATATGTGGAAAACATGGATAAATAATAATGTTGTTATTTTAGTTTCTATAGGCTAGTGCTTTGTCTAATAATTCATAAAGTGACGTTAACTTATGGGAAAAACAGGTGGTTTGGTTAGGATGAATGAAATAAAGCGAACATTCAATGAAAACCTATATGGAATCTAACATGGGGAAACTCTAGATTTAACTGTTAGGAATTATATTCGACACATACCTTACAGAAATGAATGACTTAAATTACAATGATAAAATATTAGCTTAAAAAATAAGTGATTGGCAACGCAGATACGTGACTCCAATTGCTAAAATTAAAGTTATAAAGTCACGCCTATAACCTTTACTTAATATTATGTAAGGATTGAGATTGGCGAAAGTCTCTGCACGCCATAAAGTAAATACGCATTGACTTGGCAGACGCCAGAGCAACAAGATAACAAACCATTAAGGGTACGACAATACAAGAGCAAACGTTAGTTTCTTTGGGTATTTAGGTAGACGTCATCATAGGGTCCACACGACGTCCGGTCATCGCACAATCAAAGAGGAAAGCATTGTGGAAAAATGTAAATATGTCAACCACTAAACATGCAGTGCATTGCAAAATGATAGGGCCATAATCTCTTTTGACTCACTTTTTTACAGTTTTAATAACGATTGTATGATAGCTATTACGATCAATGATTTTATGATGTTTGTAAATCACATCACCATACAAGTCAGATTGCTACTTTTCCTACGGGTACGATAATAACATTTTGCAAAGGTTTTTCGAAGTTTATGATAACGGTAGCTTTGATGGAGTAGCTTCTTAGTGATACAAGGATTATGAATAGTTTAAGTCCTCCAATCGACGCATCCGCCCCGTTTAATGTTAACCTTACATAGTTTGCGAATATATCGACATGTCTTATTTTGAAATCACCTTTTATTGTAAGTAAATCAAGATTGCGTTGATATATACATATTTAAAGATAGCCTTATAACGTGAAGACTTCAGAACGTATCTCAGTATTTGGATCTATAAGGTACCAAACATAGCTAAACAGTTTTACCTTTAAATATTTCCGGTATTGGTATGTCAATGGTATTTTCAAATAGGTGTATTTGATCAACTACTTACCCAATTGAATGCTCGAATCGTGTGTGAACAGCACCAGGATACACGTAAGAGGCACCTCCCAGTTGTTTAATACATCTGAGTCGCTGGAACTGGGGTGTGTCTATTATCTTCACACATAAAGGGTGCATTTCTATGCATCCATGTATCGGATCATTAAACACCCAAATCTGAAAGTGTTAGAGTTTATTTAAGAAAAAATCAGTATCACTAACAAACATATTACATTTACTTGAATTCTTCTTAACTATGCATAATCATGTTAAATCTAAATCAATACTCGTTTGAGCCACTAAACAAACGATTTGGAATGAATCAATTATAAAAAAAATACATGAAGCCTGTCGCATCTAACGGTGGATAATCTTAAGTATAGCATTGTAAAGGTTGCAGTACAATATTAAATAGTGTTAAATGTCTGGTTTCTTGCACATATTGTAAATCATTGTTAATTTAATATAATTTGTATACACCTTAAATGAGTTTCCAATTGATGTAAAAATTATGATACTTGTATTTCCTTGAATGTTACATTTTCTGTTCGACTTTTATCATGTTTATGATTTATTTCTTAGAATGTTTAACATAAATCGGGTACACAACGTGTTTAATGTGTCAAAACAATGCGTTTAAACATGTTTACACACATTTTGATGACAACAATAAGGACGACTCAACAGGATGCACGCAAATTACTTTATCATGTTTCAAAACTCTTGCAAATTGTGTTGACACTTCACATAGTCATTTAAGAAAAAAAGGATCGTTTTGATGTCATTCTTTGAGTTAAAACCAGTCTTACTACAGCAAAAATAGGTATACAAGTCGTACAGGAACTATAGCATTCGCACAACACAGTTTACAAAAAACAGGCTACATTACGCAGTCAACAAATGCATTGAGTTGAAAGCAAACTCAAAATAATCTCAGACAGCCGATACCTTTTGTTTGGGCGCAGTCATATCGTCTTATCTGAAATATATAAGAAAAACTGACGTTACATGTTTGCCAATATCAATTAAATAACGAAGATTAATGACTTAAGTCTTTTATCACGTAAAATATATTAACCGATATGGAGCTAGATTGGGTGCCATGGGGTCAATCTGGTGGAACGCAAAGTAGTCCCAGGTAAACTATTGAGTAAGTTACTGTGAAGCATAGGAGAGGTGAAATACATGGGGCTGGTATGTATTGAATATTTTACTTTGTTTCTGAAACATTTAACTTGCTTTTGGTGAAAACCACATCAAAATTGAAGGTAAGATGGACTTGCTGCACTACTTTTTGTGAAGCTCAGTTTGGAAAATATTTTGGGGGAAAAAGCAGGTCACGCCATCATCTTATGTCCATTTGTGTGTTGCTCTGGGCCTGACTGATACTATATTGTGTGTGTTCTATGGACATCATAGTTAGGATTGGATATTTTCGTGTAGGTAACAACCCAATGTAAAACAAGAGGGCAAAGATGGCCCTTTATCGATCACCTGAGTGCTGGCCCATTATCAAACTTCTTTGAAATCTCATGATCATATATAATCTGTGCAAGTTTGGTTAAGATTGTTCAAGAAATGTGGCCTCTGTTGTGTTAACAACATTGATATAAACAAACTGCCAAAGTTTGGTAAAAATCAAATACAAAATGAAAGTGCAAGAGTGTAACCCGTGGGGCATGGCCAAATGTGACCCCAGGGCTAATTTTTCTCTATACAAGTCTATGTAAAACTTGTGACTCCTGGGGCAGGGCCGAATGTGACCCCAGGGTCTCCATTTGAATAAACTTGGTAAAGGACAATAAGCTCATAGTAAACGCAAACTAATAAACCTCTGGCTCTTGTAGTTTCAGAGAAGAAGATTTTTTAATTTTTTTACTATATAAATATTTGTAAAACTGTGACGCTAGGGAAGGGGTCAAATTTGACCCAAGGGTCACCATTTGAAAAACTTGCTGGAGGACCATAAGCTTATAGCAAATGCAAAATATTAAACCTCTGGCTCTTGCAGTTTCAAAAAATATTTTGTTTTTAAGTTTTTCCCAGTACAAGTCTATATATAAACCGTGACCCCCGGGGCGGGGCCAAATATGACCAAGGGTTATCATTTGAACAAACTTGATAAAGGACCATAATCTTATAGTAAATGCAAAATATTAAACCTCTGGCTCTTGTAGTTTCAGAGAATATATGTCAATGTAAAACTGTGACTCACGGGACGTGACCAAATTTGATACCAGGGTCAACATTTGAACAAACTTGGTAGAGGATGATAAGCTTATAGCAAATTCAAAATATTAAACCTCTGGCTCTTGTAGTTTCAGAGAAGATGATTTTTTAATTTTTTGCCTATATAAGCCTATGTAAAACTGTGACCCCGGGGCGGGCCCAAATTTGACCCCAAGGTTACCATTTGAACAAACTTAGTAGAGGACCTGAAGCTGATGCTACATTTAATATATGAAAGCTCTGTGCTTTGTGGTTTCAGAGAAGAATATTTTTTAAAGTATTTTCCTATATAAGTCTATGAAAAACATGCAAAATCCCAATATACAAACTTCGGACCCCCAAGGCAAGGTCATTTTTGACCTCGGGAACTTCATTTGAACAAAGTTGATAGTCTAGGCGTTGGCGATCATTTTAAAAGAAAAACTGTCGAAATCTGTCCAGCGGTTCTGGAGAAGAAGGTTGTTTAAGGTTTCGATCATATATGGTAATGGCGGCCATCTTGGATGTCGCTCTGATCCAATTTTAATAAATCTAAAAAGCATTTACCTACGGATCATCCACGTGAAGTTTGGTCAAAATAATGGTGGTCTAGGTCAAAATAGAAGTTTACATTACCGCTTAACTCTGTTGTTAAACTACATAATCATGTATAGCATGTCGAGTAGTCTGTAAGATTATATGATCAGAAGTGACAAAAGTAGGTCATTTTGATAAGAGGCTAACAACTATCTTAGTGAGGGAAACACACTGATAATTTTTGATATATTAGATACAATAGTTGTACTAAAAATCGATTTTGATTTGTAGGTAGGTCACATCAACAAAACATCTGGTTCATAAAAGGGATACATTGATAATGTGTGGTTTATATTTCACGCAAGAAAGTCGAAATACAGGAAATGAACAGAAACCCGAAATATATCAACATTTAACGGAACGTGTCCAACCAGATGCAAATGTTTTGAATCAAGTCAGCTATTTGAGAGGGAGAGATTGAGGGAGTTTGGTCCATACACTGTGCAAGAATGTTGAAATACATATGGGGTGCCGTTTTACTTTTTAAAACCATTCATATGCGTTTTGAAAAATCAAAATTGGCACCCCATAGATACAGGATTTTTACAGAAACCAAGACTATCTCAATATTATAAGACATTAGGTCAGACAAAAACAAATGTTTTACATCATGTCATTCATATGAGATGAGGAGAGCACACAATGACGTTGAGATATAGAACGTGTACAGAAAAAAACGACTTGACCTACATTTCAAAGCATCAATGCAGAAATTGGTACATGTCTGCTGATAAGAACATTTCAGCCCAAAACGTTTATCTCTGCCTGAGAGCGATAGACCTACTCTCGTCTATGCCTCAGCCATATGGGACCCTCCGACACAAACCAATATCTGCAAGATTAAGGGATCTTTAAATATTTACGACGTGCTTCAGAGCGTCACAGCTCTCCTACAGAATCTCCAGTGGGAGACACTCCAGGAACGCAGGGCCAAAGCGCAGTTATCATGCTGTATAGAATAGTCGACTTGCCGACCGACATGCCGTCGACAACATACCTCATACCAGCTAGAGCTTGTAATGATGTTATTGACTTAAATGATCGAAATCAAGTTATTACAAGTAAACTTTTTCAGCAGGGTTTCCGTTATCACAAACTATGTAGATATTTCTCAAAATTCTACCGCTGCAACGAAAACCTACTGGAGAAGTACAACACCAACCTTAAAACACTTCTGCGACTAGGAATATCACAACCCTTATTTTATGGAGATGTGGTCTATAAACTTCGAAAGTTAAAGTGATCGGCGGGTTTCCTGACCACTTTACAAAATTAACCAGGAAGTTCGTCAGAAAAGGATACGACCCATTAGTAATACAACGCACTGCATGTTTAGTGATTGACTCCACTACAGTCAGTCACTATGCTTCACTTTTCCCTTGTTCGATGACTGGACAACATATTGGTACTCTATGACTACACATACTGAAACTTTTGAGCTTTCGTCCATCGGGTTTTCTGGTCGTACCCTAGATTGGTTTTCTCTTTGGCTGCAACTGCTGTGGTTGTTCAGTACAATTCTGGATACATCCTGAGATGTTACTGAGTATACCTACGTTTTTGAAGAAGAAAAACGGGGTATATTAAAATCGCCTCGGTTTGTCCGTCCGTCCGTTACCGCATCTCCTCCTAAACCGCTGAACGGAATTCAACCAAACTTAGGGTACGACCTCAACATATGATGTTTCTCTGGATGTGGAATTTATAGTTAGAGAAGTCCTTTGACGGAATGTAATTTTGTCTACACTGTCTTGTCTATTTGGGCGCTGAAGACAGGTTAATAGCGAGGATTGTGCGCACATAAAATCCAGTGAAAATGTCAATATTCAGTGCGAATGCCATACTGTGTGTAAACAAATACATGTGTTCATAGCTTGACCTGAGAAAGTTGTGATGTTCCTGATTTCAGAGGCGTTGTGATGGAAATGTGCATGGCATGAGCTAATTTAATGAAAAGCTGGTGTCTAGTCTTTCAGTCATGGCAAAAAAGTTTATGTTCAGCAACCTGTATTGTGATATTACACTCTCGCGAAAGACAAATAAGACGAAAACTATTAAATACTCATTGATTGATACACTTAGTGTATTTTAAAGCACCTAATGGACTTTATTAAAAACATAAGTGTGGCCTTTATTATGTTAACCACCTAATATATGTTATTAACAGTGTACGTGAAGCCTTGATGTCTATCACCTAATAGATTGTATTCAAAACATGCGTATAAGCTTTATGTCTACCACCTAATGAACCTTATTAACATTATATGTTTAGCCTTTATGTCAACCACTTAATGCACTTTATTACCAGTATACGTGTGACCTTAATGTTTACCACCTAATGTACCTTATTATTGCCTGTATGCCTACTGCCTAATGTTCTTTATTAACAGTGTATGTGTAGCCTTTATGTCTACCGCCTAATGTACTTTATTAACTGTGTATGTGTAGCCTTAAGTCTACCGCCTAATGTACTTTATTAACAGTGTATGTGTAGCCTTTGTCTACGGCCTAATGCACTTTATTAACAGTGTATGTGTAGCCTTTGTCTACGGCCTAATGCACTTTATTAACAGTGTATGTGTAGCCTTTATGTCTACGGCCTAATGCACTTTATTAACAGTATACCTGTGGCCTTTATGTCTACAGACTATTGTTCTTTATTAATCGTATATGGCTACCACTTTATGTACCGTATTGATAGTATATGGGTAGACTCTATGTCCACCAGCTAACGAACTAAATGAATATATTCGTAAGTAAGAGTAGGACAGGTTCCCGGTTTCCTATGTATCTTTCCTCTGCCTCTTTGGCGGCTCTAACTAGCAAATACTGTGCTGATAGCCCTTAAACAACGTTCAAGTTATGTCTACCATTTAATGCGCGTTATTAACAGTATACGTATAACCTTTATGTCCACCACCCAATGTATGGTATAGGCATTTAACAGTATACGTGTAACCTTTATGTCCACCACCCAATGTATAATATAGGCATTTAACAGTATACGTGTAACCTTTATGTCCACCACCCAATGTATAATATAGGCATTTAACAGTATACGTGTAACCTTTATGTCCACCACCCAATGTATTATATACGCATTTAACAGTATACGTGTAACCTTTATGTCCACTACCCAATGTATAATATAGGCATCTAACCGTATACGTGTAACCTTTATGTCCACCACCCAATGTATACTATAGGCATTTAACAGTATACGTGTAACCTTTATGTCCACCACCCAATGTATAATATAGGCATTTAACAGTATACGTGTTAAGTTTATGTCCACCACCCAATGTATTATATACGCTTTAACAGTATACGTGTAACCTTTATGTCCACCACCCAATGTATAATATAGGCATTTAACCGTATACGTGTAACCTTTATGTCCACCACCCAATGTATAATATAGGCATTTAACAGTATACGTGTAACCTTTATGTCCACCACCTAATGTATAATATAGGCATTTAACAGTATACGTGTTACCTTTATGTACACCACCCAATGTATAATATAGGCATTTAACAGTATACGTGTAACCTTTATGTTCATCACCCAATGTATAATATAGGCATTTAACAGTATACGTGTAACCTTTATGTTCATCACCCAATGTATAATATAGGCATTTAACAGTATACGTGTAACCTTTATGTCCATCACCCAATGTATAATACAGGCATTTAACAGTATACGTGTAACCTTTATGTCCACCACCCAATGTATAATATAGGCATTTAACAGTATACGTGTAACCTTTATGTCCACCACCCAATGTATAATATAGGCATTTAACAGTATACGTGTAACGTTTATGTCCACCACCCAATGTATTATATACGCATTTAACAGTATACGTGTAACCTTTATGTCCACTACCCAATGTATAATATAGGCATCTAACCGTATACGTGTAACCTTTATGTCCACCACCAAATGTATACTATAGGCATTTAACAGTATACGTGTAACCTTTATGTCCACCACCCAATGTATAATATAGGCATTTAACAGTATACGTGTAAAGTTTATGTCCACCACCCAATGTATTATATACGCTTTAACAGTATACGTGTAACCTTTATGTCCACCACCCAATGTATAATATAGGCATTTAACCGTATACGTGTAACCTTTATGTCCACCACCCAATGTATAATATAGGCATTTAACAGTATACGTGTAACCTTTATGTCCACCACCTAATGTATAATATAGGCATTTAACAGTATACGTGTTACCTTTATGTACACCACCCAATGTATAATATAGGCATTTAACAGTATACGTGTAACCTTTATGTTCATCACCCAATGTATAATATAGGCATTTAACAGTATACGTGTAACCTTTATGTTCATCATCACCCAATGTATAATATAGGCATTTAACAGTATACGTGTAACCTTTATGTCCATCACCCAATGTATAATACAGGCATTTAAGAGTATACGTGTAACCTTTATGTCCATCACCCAATGTATTTATCTCCATCACCAAATGTATAATACAGGCATTTAACAGTATACGTGTAACCTTTATGTCCATCACCCAATGTATAATACAGGCATTTAAGAGTATACGTGTAACCTTTATGTCCATCACCCAATGTATAATACAGGCATTTAACAGTATACGTGTAACCTTTATGTCCATCACCCAATGTATTTATCTCCATCACCAAATGTATAATACAGGCATTTAACAGTATACGTGTAACCTTTATGTCCATCACCCAATGTATAATACAGGCATTTAAGAGTATACGTGTAACCTTTATGTCCATCACCCAATGTATAATACAGGCATTTAACAGTATACGTGTAACCTGTATGTCCACCACCCAATGTATTGTATATGCATTTAACAGTATTCATGTAACATTTATGTCCACCACCCAATGTATTGTATATGCATTTAACAAAATACGTATATCCTTTGTGTCCACCACCTAATGTACTGTATACGCATTTAGCAGTATACGTGTAACGTTTGTGGTCACCATCCAATATATTGTATTAACATTTAACACTATATCAGTAGATGTATACAAAGAAGCTATAAAATTAATGATGAAAAGCTGGTACAATACCTGCTATACAATCCAATGCTCTCCGTATGCCGTGTGTATTGATCGATATATGCCAGCATCTTATGGTGTCAGACCGGTGGAAATCAGCCCATTGAACACAATGCAAAATAGGCTATTTTTGGAGATCAGCCACAAATTCCGTGAACTAAACACAATTGGCTCGCAAACGGTGAATTCTGGAATAAAACAAAGATTCAGTTTTTCAACATTTCGCGTCATTCATTCATACTATGCGTATTTTGAAATAAACATCTGGCATAAGCACATCTCTATCTATCCTCTGTGCTCATACTCTCCAAAGAAATAGTCCTGACAAACACAGTAAAATACTTAATATTCATGACAACAGACATAATACTTTAACATCAGGTTAGATTTAACAATGAAATTAAAACGAATCTTGGGGAAAACACATGCAAACTAGAAACTTGGATTTTTTCATGGAACTATTTTAGCACCCTACGACCATGACGACCCGGAAGTACTGTGAAAACTCCCAATAACAAATGTGTTGTGTTTTTGTTTTAACACGCTCCTTGCAACTAAGCAATACATAAGATACATGACACAGTTTAGTTTACTGTATAGATAATCCATTTTATTTGTATAGTATGCAAATATTCAACAATTGCTACAATGAAAATATTCTCTCTAATAATATTATATATAGTTAGATATTTACTATCGAAATTTCACACATGTGTATCATTGTTAATATTATAGGGTTAATAATATTGAATTAATGAATATTTGTATAGTGTTAGTGTATTTTAAGTGCATATACATGACTTGGAATACATATATAAGGATACGTGTATACAGCGATTATGCAGGAAACCATTTAAGCAAGTCCTTCTATGTAAAAAGGTAATTTAGAAATCATGCTACAACATGCTCACTCTACATAATCACACACAATCCACATACTTTCGCATCCAAATAACATCAGGTACCCCAATTCTCTTCCCTGTGCATCAATGTGCTCATAGTATGATGTTTTTACCAGGTGCGTGGGTATCAGGGCCAGAAAGAACATCCGTACTAGTAAGTGTATGCTTTCTTTATAGATTATTTTGTAAATGGCGACAATTCATCTAAGGGAAGTAACTAGTCATCAAATAGAATACTTTTATTGAACTATTTTGGGGCTATTTGTCCCTGTACATCACTAATTGTTGATGGCCTAATTTATTACAGAATTATTACCCTTTGTTTGACTTAGAATTTAAGCGAGGATATTCATCACCTTCAGTGATAGTTCTAGTTTTGTGTTGGAGGCAGACCGCCCACTGTTCATGGGTAGAGCCAGTACTGAATTTACCACCCGCCATCCGTAAGAATCGACACTTCCTCATTTACAAGTCGAGCTCCCAGTGGGATTCCAACCCGCAACGGTGAGAGGCGAGAAGGTTTTTCCTCTTTATACTGGGGAAACTAGCACAGACATGTTTGCTGACGATACAACTTTACACATTTCTCACAAAGACACGCAAGTTGTAGAATCACGTTTACAAACTGGTGCTCTTGGTTTTATCTCTTGGTGCAATGACAATAAAATGCTTTTAAACGCAAATAAAACAATCACAATGCATGTAGGTACTAAACATATGACAAATTCAGCAGATAACATAACTATTATTATAAATGATACAGCAATAGAATACGTGGAGTCACACAAATTGCTGGTTGTAAACATAGACAAAAATTTAACATTGGATAAGCAAATTGACAGTGTATGTCTAAATATTTCAAGAAAGATTACTTTGATGAAATTATTATCTAAATATGTCAATCAAGATATGTTGAGGACATACTATAGCTATATACTACCTATTTTGGACTATGGTTGCATTGTTTGGGGAGGATGTACCAACTCTAACAAAGACCGACTAGTTAAACTACAAAAGCGTGCAACAAAGCTTCTTTTAAAAGCTGACATTTTAACACCATCAAATATTTAAAGATTTACATTGGTTATCATTCCCTAAACGTGTTCAGTATTACACATGCCTACTGGTTTACAAATCATTTAATGGACAAACACCTGAATATATTAATCACCTATTAATAAATGCCTCAACACTTCGTGTGCGGACACTACGATCTAATACAAATGAGAACTTGCATATTCCCAGATCACATACATCTTACTATGATAATTCTGTTTCTTTATGTGGTCCTAAAGAATGGAACTCTCCCCCGTCGAAATTAGACGATCATCATCTCTTCACCAATTCAAGCGCTTGCTAAAAGATCCCCTCATGAAATTGTAAAATTATAACTTTATTCTTGAATCTCATATTGTCTCACGGAAGCCCAACTTTCACATCCTGCAAGAGTATGTGATGTGAGATATACTCAATACTATAGAGTGTGATTTTCACAACATTAGCAGTAGTCTACCATCTTTCACATTCTGTGGGAGCGTGTTTGGTGAGATATGCTTAATACTATAAAGTGTGGTTGACGCAACTTTAGCAGTAGTATTCCACTATCTTTCACATTATGCAAGAGTGTGTGAAGTGAGATGTACTGAATACTTACTATAGAGTGTGATTGTAACAACATTAGTAGTAATATTCCAGTATCGTTCACATTCTGCAGGAGTGTGTGGCGTGAGATTTGCTCAATGCTATATAATGCAATTTCCACAACAGACGTCGTAGCTTTCCACCATCTTACACGTTCCGCGGGAGTGTGTGATGTGATATATATACTCAGTCTATAGAGTGTGATTGCCACAACAAGAGTAGCAGTATTTCACTATCTCTCACATGCTGTCATAGGGTGTGGTTTACCCACTAAAATCTTGAGAGTTATAAACTGGGCCACTTAAACTGAATACACTTCCAAAACGATCAGGTTTTGATGAGGTTTTTGTGTCGACAAGTATCGATTACAGTGCAATAGCTGAAGTATATATGTGCAATAATTTCACGCATATCACCTATATTCCTTTTATAAATTTGTATCTTATGACATCATTATCTTAAAGTCATTAACAGTAGTTTTAATAGTGTATATTCTTAAACTCATTATACTGATTATTTTAATATGTACCATAATTTTAAAACAGTTGTCTGTTTTAATGCTTTTATGAAACTGGTATTAATCATAGTAATCATATTAATAAACTTTAATCAATGTATCGCAAATACTAAAATTTTAGAAAAATCATGACCTTTCTAGACATGCTTTTTTTGTACCTTTGTTTTAATCACGTTTCTGTTTTGTTTAAGGACCATATGTTAGACTGGTTACTAGCCAAATATGTAATCCTCTTGAAATAAAGATATTATTATTATTATTATTATTATATAGGATATTGACTTTTCCTCTCATTCCCATCCCTACCACAACACCATCTCCCCTTACAAGCAGTTATAAATGTTTTCGTAATACTGCATAGTTGCCGATTCAACAGAGAGGTAAAGTAGAATTATAGTTCAGGCTCTGTAGACTATTTTATGTAAATGGTTTCATTTACACATGGCAGAACGTGTGTGGGATACGTTACTATTATTGTAATTGTGTATCAAAACGAACGCAAGTATACTGGTATACGTTGTGCATCAAGAACGTATAGCATCATACATATTAAAGAAATATGTATATGTTACATATACGTTGTTTAAGCTGCGTTAATGAGCTAAAACTTTGAGCAGTATGATAGATCTAAAAAAATGTATGCTATTGTTTCAATTCTGCACTGGTTTCCGCATTACTTCAAAGCTTTATATTTATTTTTGGTCGTACTATATTTTTTCTGGTATTCTATGGCATAGTACAAAATATTACTTTTGCATTTTGTTCCGTGTTACCCGCCCGATTTGTACAGAGTCACCGGACTATTATATTTAACTGACTTAGAGCGAACGTACTTCGTCCGAATCGAGCCGAGTCACTTGTCCTAGTTACTTCCCTTATATGAATTGTCGCCATTTCCAAAAAACAAATAACGAATCAATGTACAAGGTAAAATCATTATTATGAGCATAAGTAGTAATGCACGTACATGTACCTCATGTTCATTGATGCGGTTTATGGACTGTATGATAATAATCATAATCTAGCATCAGCACTTTAAAGGTTTCCTTCTTAATCGCTGTATACATGTATATCCTTATTGATCAATTGCAAGTAATGCGCATGCACGTACAGTAGTTTTCTGTTAATTGTTGTTAACATTAATGTTTTTGATCTAAACACACTCCACGCGTAGTATTAGATAGATCCTTCGCTAGTTGCCACGGGATACCCGAGTTCAATTCAATTCTTTTATTAGGAAAAACTGTTTACATATTAAATGATAATAGTTCAGTTGTGATCCTAGAACAAAAGAATACATATAAACAATAAATGATTACATGAATAAGAATATATTGCAGTATAGTTTAACTGATATAAGTTGTATTTTATGAATTATCAAACTAGCATTATAATGTCCTTCGATGTATTAATTAGAGACTAGTGTTTTTAACACATATTTAGAAATAAATGCACATATATTTTCACATTCTTGTTTTGACTCTGGGTTAATTATTATATTTGCTATCTGCATATCATCATGCTTGTTTAACTTAAGAGAATTTATTATGGTGAAATTGTCTCTATCTAAACTTTTATTTAACTGACTTAAAGCGAACGTACTTCGCCCAAATTGAGCCTAGTCACTTGTCCTATAGTTACTTCCCTTATATGTAAAAAAAAAACCGGATCAATGTACCTGGTAAAACCATTATTATGAGCATAATTAATGCATGTACATGTACCTCTTGTTCCGGCAGCGACTCTTATATTATTTTAGTAATTGCACATGGTAAGGTAGTAATGAATAGTTTCTTTGAGTTTACGCAATCTTATAATTACACATGGTAGCAATGAACAGTTTATCTGTGTTGTAATGCACGCTAACGTAAACGCATCCCATACATGAGAGTAATTGTATTTCTGTGCTGATGTGTACTTTAGCACGTCGTGCTACAAAGGTGAATATGTAATCAATTGGTGAGGCATGTCAAGGATTCAAAATGTTTGGTAGCACAACTTGGGAAGAAAGTGTCTGGTAAAAAAAACGGTCATGGCGTGTTTACGTCTCCGTGACAACTCTTTTTTTTTGAATATTGTTTTAACACCCGTGACTTGGTCTGTTATTATGTTAAACTTTGTTCCTACCCAGAAATAATGCTATTTTCTCTCGGCAGCTATTTTACGCTTGCGTAAAACCTTGCTTGTGTAAACTTATGCGGTTTATGGACTGTATGATTTAAAGGGACATACGGCAATCTTCAAGTATTTGAAATGGGTGTCTCGATTTATATATCCAGTATAATTTTTACTTTTACCCTGGTTACATTTAAATAAATCAAATTGTAAGTATTCACTTGTTCGTCTTATTATACTATAAGTTTTAATATATTACTGGTGCAATAATATCAAAAATTAATAATATGCGCAAACAAATGGCTTAATACAAGTCTTGTAATTAACATTAATAACTGAACAAATGCAACTAACGGGACGCCGCCGCTAGTTTTTAAAAAATACAGATTGCCATGTGTCCCTTTAAACAGATCATAATCTAGTATCAGCACTGTAGTTGCACTATTGCTAAATTGGTCTTTTTTACGCACGAGGACTTACTTTATGTATATCCTTATCAATTTCAAGTACTGTGCATGCACGTACAGTAGTTTTCTGTTACTTGTTAACATTGTCGTTTCTGATCTAAACACACCCCACGCGTAGTATTAGATAGATCCTTCGCTAGTTGCCACGGGATACCCGAGTTCAATTCAATTCAATTCTTTTAATAGGAAAAACTGTTTACATAATGATACGAGTTCAGTTGTGATCCTAGAACAAAAGAATAGATATAAACAATAAATGATTACATTAATAAATATATATTGCAGTATAGTTTAACTTATATAAGTTGTATTTTATGAATTATCAAACTAGCATTATAATGTTCTTCCATGTATTAATTAGAGACTAGTGTTTTTTAACAAATATTTAGAAATAAATGCACATATATTATCACATTCTTGTTTTCACTCTGGGTTAAGTATTATATTTGCTATCTGCATATCATCATGCTTGTTTAACTTAAGAGAATTTATTATGGTGAAATTGTCTCTATCTAAACTTATGGCAATGTAGCAGGAAGTGTAATTCATCCTCAGCCATGTTGCAGTCAAAGTCTGTCTTCGCGTTTAGTTTTTGGTCTTGTATATCTTCCTCTTTCAATTTGTAAAGTATGCCAGCTAATTCTTAATCATGTAAGTTCTTTAACTTTTGCTTTTGGAATATTAAAATTTAAAAAAAATTTAAAACCAAAATCTTGGCTTATATTAGAGAGAAAATGATGTTTACTCTCTGTAACATGTTTTAAACTGTTCATATCTATTGCATATTCTATATTTTGTTGTTTAATATTAGATTGGCATGATTTGATGTCAAAATTATTTAGTGTAAGAGTATATTCGGTTGCACTGTCATCAATAATTTTATACCATGATTTATTCCCAGAGTCAAACAATTTTGTATCACATATAAATACCAGAGTTAAAGTGTTCATGTTAAGACTAGTCACTAGCTAGCAAGATCGGAAGTAACGATTGTGCTTTGTTCCCGCACCCTTCCCCACTCCACCGACTTGAAATCATTTAAACCACCCCACCCACCCCTCTTTCCAACCCACTGTGTTAATTTGTTTGCATTTTTTCTTTACTTTTTAGACAATTGATGAACAAAATAATATCTAGATGTATTGCTCATTCAGGCTAAAATCACGAGTGTGTATGTGGGGTGCGGGAGGGGCGTTGGGTAAGTATTCTCCGAACCCCACAGCGATTTTTTTCCATTTTGTGAATGGGTCCGGTACCAGGTAGATTCTGAAAAAAATAACGTCATTTTCTTAAAATTGTGAATTTTTCAAGGACTGTCACAGCTATATATATATATACTCAGTCTAGACTAGTTATTAAAGCAAAATGCCTTTGTTTCTGATATTTTTTAAAGTTTTCGATAAGTCTTCTCTCATCTGATACAAGGGAATATTTCCTTAAGGCAACATCTTTCATGAATTCCGTTAAAACACATCCATACATATAGGTTTCTTTGTCAGGAATTTATTAAGAAACAACTTCTCTTCATGTTCATTATGAGTTCAATGTGTCTACCTGGTCTTAATCATGTTTCCAATAAGCAAGTCTTATTTTAATTCTTTTTAGCAAATAACAGGTAACCGATACATTTGATCATTGAGCTTTGAGGTCATTCCGATTAATAGGGTTTTATGAATAAATGTTACGAACAAAAACAAATGATCTACGACTGCAGTTCTGTGGAAACTTTACTGACTTTAAATATGTCTGAATTTGAATGTGATATTGATTGAACATTAACGCTAAAACCAAAATAATTAACTTCAGTATGCATAACACCCAACAATTAACAGTTTGATAACATGATCATCATGTATTTAAAATCAAATCAGTTGCCGTGCATGACATCAATGCGCCGATACCCAGTTTCAGCAGCTTTAACAAGCTTTTTATTAGTATATTTCGTGTCACAAGTTACGCTACTTTTTCTATCCTTTTTCTTCTATTGTGTACAAATATTACGTTGTGAAAACACCTTTTTTTTTAAAAGAACATACATATATAGAAATGGTCTACATCTAAAACACACCAAAACTCCTCAATTATACATAACGCGCCGTACAGTACTTTTGTCAAATATGTGTAATGCACCGTACAGATGTTGGTTTGTAAATAGTTTTATCTTTATATATTCATATTATTTTTTAATTACTATTTCATTTCTTCATCTTTCATCAGTTTTTGCGCACAATATGACCTATTTATGTGTCGACGTGCCGTAAAACACCATTCATTCATTCATTCATTCATTCTGAACGCACCGCACCGTACAGTAGAAATGGTAACGCACCGTACAGCCTAATATTTTTTAAGTCAGAGTTTTGCTTATTTATTGCATAGTTTACAATAAATTTGTTATCTGGTCATTTAGATATCATCACAAAGTAAAGAAAGATAGAATTATCGGACAGGAAAAGCAGCATTCAAGGACGACAGTCGACCACAAAACACAAAAACAAACACGCAAACAGACAAACAAGTCGGCAAAAGTAATAAAAAAAATGCAAACGACATCACAAACACAAAAGGGTTGAATAATACAAGTTATTTCGCTTCGATCCGTGAAGAAACAAGCCAGTAATGGTTCAAAACATGTGGGACTCCTCGCTTCGATTCAGATCGACACAAATTGACATGCTTCAGCGATGATTTTTCAAAAAGTAGTAAATTATTTGTTACATACTATGCAGCCGAGTGTAAAGGAATCGTTTTTCTAACTGTCAGCATAATATCTATGCATGTTACGCCGAATTAAGTAAGTAACGAGTAAAAATGTAAGGCACTTGCTTTTCGGATGTTGGCGTGTCCGCCATCTTGGAAATAACAAATTCGGCTAGCCGTACAGTAGCCGTACAGGTTACACGGCAGTGTTAATGTGCACTAACCATCCCAGCATTTAAGCCCGCAAAATGCATTTATGAAAGAGTTGTGACTTTTTAAACGACACAAGGGTAAGAAAAAATGCAGCGAAATGCAGCAATTATTTTGGCAGCGACTTGAAGCAGTTGATTAAGATTGTTTCGCCAAATGAAACTGCGATTTTAAAGCTTATATTTAGGCCAAAACGTGTATGAATGTATTTGCAGCTTACCTAAGAACGAACAGCTATTCTTGCAAACATTTCTAAGCATTTACACCTGTCAACGTTTTCACTAATTCATATTTTTCTTAAGAACAATACCAAATCATTTAAGTTTCTGCATAGATCACTATATGATACTGCTTTTTCTTTTATAAATGGGTAATCGGTTATTTAGTAACTAGTTTAACCAGTAACGCGATCAACGTCATATGAACGAATATTGTATTCCATTATATTATTACACATGTATCGTAATTATTATCGTCAATGACAATATGTTGGTGCTTTCTGTACTTCGGCATTATCCAATTAAGCATTTGAACAGCATAAAGAAACAGACTGCAACGGTTTTCAAACTTTCGATTAAATTGATAAAAAAAGAATCTGCTACGATTTGCTCATTATAAGCATAAATAGTGCTTTGTTTTAGCAAATTGCATACGGTCATATTAATAAAATATTTTGCTCATTTTGTCATCTTTGAAAGTGCAGCTTAAACAGTACAATCTTTTAGCTTTATATGACGTTTCATTTCTAAATTGATCAATCTTTTCAGCACTTAAATTTGACATTAGTGATATGTAACATCGCTGTAGGTACGTCCTTAAATGTAATTACGCCACGCAAACAAAGGCTACATATATTTGTTAAGGTCTGAAAACGTAAGTTTTGAAAATGTATACCGCTCTTAATAAATAGTCATGCAGTTAAATACTTTCATTATTTAGCAATGGACGAAACTTTCAAAGATTTGCATTAAACTATTACATTTTTCATATAAACAGCAAAAGTACGAAAAACACCAAACTATTGTCATTGACGATAATAATTATAATACATGTGTAATACTATAATGTAATACAATGTGCAATCGTTCATATGACGTTGATCGCATTACTTTCTAAACTAGTCACTAAATAACTGGTGACCTATTTAAATGATCTGGTACATGTATTGTTTTTTAGAAAAATATCAATTAGTGAAAACGTTGACAGAGGATGTAACAGTTCAGAAATGTAGAAATGTTTGCATTAATAGTTGTTCGTTCTTAGGTAAGCTGAAAATACATTCATAAACGCTTTGGCATAAATATAAGCTTTAAAATCGCAATTTCATTTATTGGCGAAAAGATCTTGATCATCTGCTTCAAGTCGCTGCCAACATATTTTACAACTGCTGCATTTCGCTGCATTTTTTCTTACCCTTGTCTCGTTTAAAAACTCATAACTCTTTCATTTTGAGCTCTGACATTTTGACTGTGTATGCTAGGATGATTGTTTTATGACTTTAAGCCCAAATGAGCTGAATGTTCAAAAGTGTACGAGCATTTCATTCGTTAATGTTAAAAAGCAATTTTTTGCACAAAAAAACGTATCTGTCGGTCGCTATATTTCAAATAATATACCTTCATATTTCACTAAAAATGGCATTCATATTCTAAATTTAGTGCACATTAAGCCTTTGTAGTTTTTTAGGCAATACTCCTCACAAAGAGGAAAATACTGGAAATGCTTACCTTAGTCATACATTGCGTTCTGGACACTACCGACTATATCAACCGCTGCCAACTGCTTCATTCCCTGTCGGTATACTGGGGTGATGGAACTAGTTTATCATCTTACGACGCAGAAGTTCTTCTGACTGATCTGACACCCAAGTGTGTGCAATACCTGTAATGTATCGACGAAAATGATATCTTGAAGGAATAAATAACTCGGTCTATTGTGTTGTTTTTGTTGTTTGATATAATGTGCAAGGTATAGACCGCCTGCTAGTGTGACACAATTATGAGCTACCTTTAACATGCACTGTCATCTTTGATCGTTTCCCTCGAGCAGACAGCAATTTACATTTTAATTGACCTAAAGTTATGTCGATCTACTAATTGTTTAACCAATCGTTTGATCTGTATAGGTTATTATATTTGTATTGGGGTATATGCACGAGTTCTTCAGCGTAACAATACTGCGCGACTTTACTACACTTTACTACACGTCAATATGAGCGAATATTGACGTTTCCTGTTACATTGCAAGCAATCACGAAAGAGCAAACATTACACACCCAATATGACTTTACTACACGAGCGAATATTGACGTTTTCTGGTATATTGAAAGTAAACGGAGCTTGTAAATGTGTATGCATTGAGATCTAATCTAATCTAATATAGATAAATATTGAGATCGTCCGTTATTAATAACTCTTTCTCTCGACGGCTTGAATAACTAATTCTGTATATACATTTAGATGGAGAATATAAGAATCTTAAATGGTTATCTAGCGAAGATAGGGAATTTCAACACGAGGTAAAACTGCTTTGACGCATTTAAGGCTGTGCCGAAGTTCAGATTAAAACAGTTAAGCATAGGTTTGGAATTTCCCTATATTCACCGGATGCCCATGACTGATTTTTTTCGAGTATACCTCTGACGTTTTGAGCATTGACGTCGCCAAAAATCGTGCGCGTGCTTTTGATCTACACCCGTGGATAAGATTATAAGAATCGCTCATGAGTATTCAAGGACATGTGAGATAGGGAAATCTCACCCGAGTGTCAGAATTGTAACTACGCACGAGGCTTTGCCAAGTTCCTGGTTGCAATTCCAATCCTGAGGGATATTTTCATGATGGATTATTGTCAAAACATACTCTGCCCCTGCGCCCATCTAAGGTTATTGGTAACCCCTGCCCCCGTTTCTACATTGTATGGATGTTACAGCGGATATATGTTGTTTTGGAGTAAATATCCGATTGATTTATTAAAAAAAAAAAGCTAAGAAAAAGAAGAAATTATATTCTCACGAGTGCTTAGGACGAGTGTTGTCCAAACCAGTGAATCTACTTATATACTCAAACTAAAAGTGTCATTGTTTGATATTATTTTTCTACAGTGTATGTATATATATATATATATATGTTGCTAGTTGCATGAGATGCTTAACTATAATTGTACAAAACCATTTAGAAATAATTAACGGCGTATATGTATTGTTAAACAAATACTTACATACTTTTCCCGAGAAAGTCCGTTAATATTGTTTACTAATGTTACTGCCATATGTTAAAATTAGCCCAATACGACACAATACGTCAAGTTCAAGCCATAAATATGCCACCGTAACATGGTTAGGTCCCAATATAGATATAGTATTGTTAGGAGTGTAGCGATAATCCGATAAATAATTTAGAGCCTTCACTCTTCCGGGAGTTTAACTTTTCTGGGATAGATGTTAACAGACAAGATTAAACATGTATTTTGTGTGTGGTAAATCAACTTATGTTTACACCGACATATCTCGTTATTAATAGATACTCCTGTGACATATTACAGCCTGTGCAAAAGACACACTAGATAGGCATGTACCAAATTAAAGTAGCTATCCTGCCAACAACAACCAAAATTTACAACATGTGTACACCGTTTCTAAACCTACTAACGACAAGGTATATAATTTACATATTTTGAAAAGACATAATATAAACGGCCATGGATCATTGAATTAGGAGTTCACTCATAGTTCATTTTACGTATACTGAAACGCAAAACAAACGCAACTCGGGAATTTCCGCTATATATTGTATATACTGCATAATATTCCAAAGAAATACCAAGACGTTTTGTAAAAAAAAAAAATTGCAGTTAATTAGAGAAAGTGCACAACTGTGATGTTGTAGACGTTTTAATCACAGTACACGTGTAACAAGAAATTCATAAATGTTGAAGTACTGAGCCAGTACTGTATTTAACGAAAAGAGTTTGCACAATATTGCATCCTAAGTTTGCTCACATGCTTGAGCCAATCGCGTACTCTGTCAAATTAAACTTTGAAGGAATACTATTTGCTGTATTATATTTTGTTTTAGTATTTTTTCCGAAAGGAAGGTCTTACGTAGCCATGTACCGTTCGATTAACAGCAGCATATTGTACATACAATATATAGCGGAAATTCCCGAGTTGCGTTTCTTTTGCGTTTCAGTATATATACAATACATTATTATTATATGACCTGAACACCTAGCTGGATAGAGTTTTGATAAACCGTTTTGTAGTGTAATTTATTAACTTCTCAAGGCGACGTTGTGTTACACATACTGGTCGTTTCTACATATACAATTATAACATTATTTAGTATATCGGCGGCGTTCCTGTGTGTAAGGTGGACGACTTAAGTAGTGTGTAAAGAGACTGACCTAATAATACGTTATGTATTTTCCATATCGCATATGAAAGGAACACACATGGTCAATTACCGTGTTGTTAACCTGATTACCTGGATATAAAACAAATACAAGAACATTTAAACGTTTTCTTGACGTATTGTGTCGTATTAGGCTAATTTTAACATATGGCAGTAACATAAGTAAACAAATGTTAACGGATTTTCTCGGGAAAAGCATGTAAGTATTTGTTTAACAATACATTTACGCCGTTAATTATTTCTAAATGGTTTGGTATAATTATATCTTACACTCTCATTATATCTTACACTCTCATGCAACTAGCAACATATATATATATATATATACACTGTAGAAAAATAATATCAAATAATGACAATTTTAGTTTGTGCGTGTAAGTAAATTCAATGGTTTAACACTCGTGAAAATGTAATTACTTCTTTTTCTTATCTTTTTTTTTATAGATTTGCATTTGTCCGTATGTACGTACATCCGTCCTTACATCCACACATTTGTTTCGCGCCCTCCTCCATTACTATTTAACCCACGGTGCCAAACTTTACAGTAATGTTGACCAGCAAGTGAAGATGCGCACATGAGTTTCGTTTTTATTTTGAACCAAGAACCACAGAGTTACGGCCCTTGACTTAGTCAAAATAGGAGCTGGAAAACTTCAGTCGCCCCTCTTCCATAACTATTTAACACACGGTCGCCAAACTTTACAGTTTTATTTTGGACTAAGAAACACAGAGTTATGACCCTTGACTTAGTCAAAATAGGGGATGAAAAACTTGTGTCGCGCGATCATTCATAACAATTTAATCCACGGTCGCCAAACTTTACAGGAATGTTGACCAGCAAGTGAAGATGCGCACCTGGATTTTCGTTTTATTTTGGACCAAGAACCACAGAACTCTAGCCCTTGACTTAGTCAAAATAGGGGCTGAAAAACTTGTGTCGCGCCCTCCTCCTTTACTATTTAACCCACAGTCGCCAAACTACAGGAATGTTGACCGACGAGTGAAGATGCGCACCTGGGTTTTCGTTTTTATTTTGGACAAAGAACCACAGAGACACATGTACGGCCTTTGAGTTAGTTAAAATAGAGGCTGAAAACATTGTTTCGCGCGATCCTCCATAACTGTTTAACCCACGGTCACCAAACTTTACAGGAATGTTGACCAGCAAGTGAAGATGAACACCTAGGTTTTCGTTTTTATTTTGGACCAGAAGCCACAGAGTTATGGCCCTTGACTTAGTTAAAATAGGGGACGATAAACGTGTGTCACACCCTCCTCCATTACTATTTAACCCACGGTCGCTAAACTTTACATGAATTGTCGTGTTTTGTTTTGGACCAAGAACCACAGAGTTATGGATCTTGACTTAGTCAAAATAAGGGATGAAAAACTTGTGTCACCTCCTCCTCCACTATTACTATTTAACCCACGGTCGCCAAACTTACAAGAATGTTGACCAGTTAGTGAAGATGTGCACCTGGGTTTTCGTTTTTGTTTTGGACCTAGAATCACAGAGTTATAGCCCTTGACTTAGTCAAAATAGGGGCTGAAAACCTTGAGTCGCCACTCCTCCATTGCTATTTAACCCACGGTCGTCAAACTTTACAGGAATGTTGATCTGCAAGTGAAGATGCGCATCTGAGTTTTCTTTTTTATTTTGGACCAAGAACCACTGAGTTATAGCTCTTGACTTAGTAAAAATAGGGGCTGACAAACTTGTGTCGCGCGATCCGCCATAACAATTTAATGCACGGTCGCCAAACTTTACAGGAATGTTGACCAGCAGGTGAAGATGCGCACCTGGATTTTCGTTTTATTTTGGACCAAGAACCACAGAGTTATAGCCCTTGACTTAGTTAAAATAGGGGCTGAAAACCTTGTGTCGCGCGATCATCCATAACAATTTAAATACCACGGTCGCCAAACTTTACAGGAATGTTGACCAGCAAGTGAAGATGCGCACCTGGATTTTCGTTTTATTTTGGACCAAGAACCACAGAGCTCTAGCCCTTGACTTAGTCATATTGGGGCTGAAAAACTTGTGTCGCGCCCTCCTCCATTACTATTTAACCCACAGTCGCCAAACTACAGGAATGTTGACCGACGAGTGAAGATGCGCACCTGGGGTTTCGTTTTTATTTTGGACAAAGAACTTGGACAAAGAACCACAGAGATACATGTACGGCCTTTGAGTTAGTTAAAATAGGGGCTGAAAATATTGTTTCGCGCGATCCTCCATAACTGCTTAACCCACGGTCACCAAACTTTACAGGAATGCTGACCAGCAAGTGAAGATGAACACCTAGGTTTTCGTTTTTATTTTGGACCAGGAACCACAGAGTTATGGCCCTTGACTTAGTTAAAATAGGGGACGAAAAACGTGTGTCACACCCTCCTCCATTACTATTTAACCCACGGTCGCCAAACTTTACATGAATTGTCGTTTTTTGTTTTGGACCAAGAACCACAGAGTTATGGATCTTGACTTAGTCAAAATAAGGGATGAAAAACTTGTGTCGCCTCCTCCTCCACTATTACTATTTAACCCACGGTCGCCAAACTATACAGGAATGTTGACCAGTAAGTGAAGATGCGCACCTGGGTTTTCGTTTTTATTTTGGACCAAGAATCACAGAGTTATAGCCCTTGATTTAGTCAAAATAGGGGCTGAAAACCTTGTGTCGCCCCTCCTCCATTGCTATTTAACGCACGGTCGTCAAACTTTACAAGAATGTTGATCTGCAAGTGAAGATGCGCATCTGGGTTTTCTTTTTTATTTTTGACCAAAAACCACCGTGTTATGTCCCTTGACTTAGTCAAAATAGGGATGAAAAACTTGTGTCGCGCTCTCCTCTATTACTATTTAACCCACGGTCACCAAACTGTACAGGAATGTTGGCCAGCAAGTGAAGATGCGCACCTGGGGTTTCGTTTTATTTTAGACCAAAAACCCGAGTTATGGCCCTTGACTTAGTCAAAATAGGGGCTGAAAAACCTGTGTCACGTCCTCCTCCATTACTATTTAACCAAGGGTCGCCAAACTTTACAGGAATGTTGACCAGCAAGTGAAGATGCACCTTTTCGTTTTTATTTTGGACAAGGAACCACGGAGTTACGGCCCTTGACTTAGTTAAAATATTTATTGGCTGAAAAAATTGTGTCGCGCCCTCCTCCATTGCTTTTTAACCCACGGCCGCCAAATTGCACAGGAATGTTGACCAGCAAATGAATATGCGCACCTGGGTTTTTGTTTTTATTTTGGACCAAGCACCAGAGAGTTATGCCCCTTGACTTAGTCGAAATAGATGCGCACCAAAGTTGAACATGTTTATCAGTGTTTGTGTTCATTATCAAAATACTATGGCATAGTGACCTACGTGGGGTATCCGTGTCGTTTGAACACCTTTCTAGTTATTAGCTCTACTGGCCAAGGGCCAGCAGAGCTTATGGGATGGTGTGTTGTCCGTCTTCCGTCGTCCGTCCGTCCGTCGTCCGTCCGTTAACTTTTCTTCAAACGACTTCTCCTCAGAAACCGCTTGGCTAATTTTGACCAAACTTCACATGGATGATCCTTAGATGAATGCTTTTTAGATTTGTTAAAATTAGGTCAGCGCTACATCCAAGATGGCTGCCATTACCATATATGGTCGAAACCTTAAAAAATCTTCTTTTCCAGAACCTCTGGACAGATTTCAACAGTTTTTATTTTAAAATGATCGCCAACGCCTAGACTATCAAGTTTGTTCAAATAAAGTCCCCGGGGTCAAAAATGGCCGTGCCCCGGGGGTCCAAAGTTTGTATATTGAGGTTTTGCATGTTTTTCATATAGACATATATGGGGAATAACTTAAAAAATCTACTTCTCTGAAACTGCAAGAGCCAGAGGTTTAATATTTTGCATTTGCTATAAGCTTATGGTCTTCTAATATGAATTTTAGGCACTGCCTAAGA
Organism: Cyrtodaria siliqua; assembly: GCA_037043455.1. Classification (NCBI taxonomy): domain Eukaryota; kingdom Metazoa; phylum Mollusca; class Bivalvia; order Adapedonta; family Hiatellidae; genus Cyrtodaria; species Cyrtodaria siliqua. The sequence continues at coordinate 51,747 of JAWPHD010011619.1, forward strand.
CCGAGCAGAGCTCATACCCTTTAAAGGACCATGCACACACAGCAAAACATCTAGAGGTAGATAGAGATGCATTGTATCTCAACCATTAAAATAACACCCTGATGTGTTAACTGTAACGTGCGTACATAATCATGTATTTAAATAAAAGGTGATAAAATATTGGAGATTTCAACATTTCACGTTTTCTTCATTATTCTACATTATATCTATGTACGGAAGGTGCAATATAATCAACATACAGTGGCGTAGATGCCTTTAGGCATCGCAGGCTTGTGCTTAAAGCATTTTCAAGATATTTTTTGTTTATTCCAGCCAAAATGTCTTCACAAATTCGTCTGAACGTATTTATTATTAAAACAAAGTAAGGAGTATTCCATCAGAGACCAGACCTCACTAACAACGTCTGACATGTGGTGCTAATTGCTTCAGCCTACAACTTTATATCGGCCAACTACCTGATTTTCAAAAATGAAATCAAATATCAAAAATAAGTTGCTTCAAACTTGTTAAATAATTATAAATACTGCTATCCACGCAAATATAAAAAAATATCCAGAACCCAGAGTTTCAAAAAGGCAAAATTGCCGTGAATCTCTTTAACGAGTTTACTGTAATAATAATGCAAACAAAATGTACTCATAAGTGATGTCAATACATGCTTATACATAGCAATTTTTGTTTAAGTGAAAAACATGTATCGATCCCGCTCTATGTTTCTTATTATGCAAATTAAATGCCTACCCAATCGAATCCAAGTTGCGAGAAGCATAGCGCCTATGGCTGTACCTAATATAGCTATGCATCTTCCTACAGAGTATATAGAGTATATAGTAAAAGGGAATCGCATCCGCACTTTCCGGCAATGTTTGTTAAGACTTCACACAATGCCCGCATGCACAACTACCGTATTTCCATACAAACCCGCTGGAAATATTTTATTTTAGTGACATACGGACGGACAAGGGCAACTCTATATCCATTCACGCTCATTTTGATGATGGCATAACAAACACCACCATACCTGTTATCAGACCTTTATATTATTACTTATAGTATGGGATTGATTGTCTGGGGCTTTTTCTCAAAGTTCCAAACGCATGTGAAACGTCGGTGTATCACATATTGACTGTGGTTTGTGGTGTATATATGTATGCTGAACTATAGTATCGTTTAACAATAGCTTGTCAGTTCAATTTTAAAACGTTAAATATTTAAAACAAAATAAAGTATTGTAATAATTAAGTTAATAATGAAAAAAATGCACGGATTACTAGTATTATATAATTAATCAAAACTGCTTTTACTTTACCCACCCTACAGTACTGTTACTGCATGCGTGATTATAGATATCTTTTAACGACATAACAACACACGTTTTTAGCAGTGTCTGCTTAAAAAGAACTATTAGCTAAATTTATAAAACTACAGAGAAATAATGCAAGAACTAGATTCCGATACTCAGTATACCTAACATGTTTGCAAGCATATGCTAGACAATAAACAAGTTGAAACATGTTATAATTGAAATATAATTGACTGGAACAAGACATTAAGAAAATATCTGCCTATGACTAGAATTTTATATAAAAAATGCATATACGATCAAAGTGTATAGCAAATGGGGTGTGCCATTTGGGTTGTATGACTGATGTGTACGTAACTGTAAAGTTTATACATGCACATATGTAATGTGTACGTACCTGTAAAGTTTATACATGTACATATGTAAAGTGTACGTACCTGTAAAGTTTATACATGTAATTATGTAATGTGTACGTACCTGTTAAGTTTATACATGCACATATGTAATGTGTACGTACCTGTAAAGTTTATACATGTAATTATGTAATGTGTACGTACCTGTAAAATTTATACATGCACATATGTAATGTGTACGTACCTGTAAAGTTTATACATGTAATTATGTAATGTGTACGTACCTGTAAAGTTGATACATGTACATATGTAATGTGTACGTACCTGTAAAGTTTATACATGCACAAATGTAATGTGTACGTACCTGTAAAGTTTATACATGTAATTGTGTAATGTGTACGTACCTGTAAAATTTATACATGTAATTATGTAATGTGTACGTACCTGTAAAGTTTATACCTGTAATTGTGTAATGTGTACGTACCTGTAAAGTTTATACATGTAATTATGTAATGTGTACGTACCTGTAAAGTTGATACATGTACATATGTAATGTGTACGTACCTGTAAAGTTTATACATGCACATATGTAATGTGTACGTACCTGTAAAATTTATACATGTAATTATGTAATGTGTACGTACCTGTAAATTTAATACATGTACATATGTAATGTGTACGTACCTGTAAAGTTTATACATGTACATATGTAATGTGTACGTACCTGTAAAGTTTATACATGTACATATGTAATGTGTACGTACCTGTAAAGTTTATACATGTACATATGTAATGTGTACGTACCTGTAAAGTTTATACATGTACATATGTAATGTGTACGTACCTGTAAAGTTTATACATGTACATATGTAATGTGTAAAGTTTATACATGTAATTATGTAATGTGTACGTACCTGTAAAGTTTATACATGCACATATGTAATGTGTACGTACCTGTAAAGTTTATACATGCACATGTGTAATGTGTACGTACCTGTAAATTGTATACATGTACATATGTAATGTGTACGTACCTGTAAAGTGTATACATGTAATTATGTAATGTGTACGTTCCTGTAAAGTTTATACATGTACATATGTAATGTGTACCTACCTGTAAAGTTTATACATGTACATATGTAATGTGTACGTACCTGTAAAGTTTATACATGTACATATGTAATGTGTACGTACCTGTAAAGTTTATACATGCAATTATGGACCTGTCACTGTAATTATGTGTATTCATTCATTCCAGCTGCGTAGTATGGCCGGTTTTCAACATACTCCTAAACGAGTAGGGGAGGGATTGGGAGGAGTTCAATGTTTTTTTTAACCAAAATATTCTCCGGAATTCGGCCCCTTTCCCCACCTTGAAATAGTATATTTTTTCCCTTTTTTGAGAAAAAAATCGTGTTCTTTTTACTTTTAAATGTAGTTTCTTGTTCTTGATGTACATTTAGTATTAAATGAAAGACTGCGACTTAGTACATATAATCAAACTACTATCTTTCTTCTTTATTTTAACATTATCGAAAATTCCCCCTTTTTTCCAATTCACGGCGAATTTTCCCCCCTCTAAAGGGCCCGACAACCTTCCCCAAAAAGTAATATCAAAACACTGGTCAGATGCCCCAGAAGGGGCTTTGTGTTCATCTCTGGCTTAAAATGGTGCCTTTACAAGCGATATTTGTCAGGAAAATATACATTGTATGCCACACACACTCCCTCCACACCCCACACTCCCCCCCCCCCCCCCCCAAAAAAAAAGTGGTAATTTTCCACTGTTATCACACTCCCCACTATGATTGTTATTGCATCTTTATGTTTTTAAGAATTCTTTTTTCCATGTTACTCATGCCATGGTACGCTCCTGCAAGATTTACCTCAATGACCTTTATGTAATGTTATGTCATATATTGAAATGTACATGAAATATACATGGACTAGTGTGTAAGGTATGAACATTGTTTTTGTAAGGTACATTTCTGGTTCCAGTGTCTCTAGATTGTGAAGATTATATTTTTGTCAATGTTTTGTGTTCTTGATGAATAGTTGCAGTTTAAGCGATCTCATCATGTGGATTTTCTATTAACTGAAGAAGTGGATTTTAAGTTTTCACGATTGTGCTTTTCTTTGTTGTAAACAGAGATATAAACATTGGTTTAATGAAGGTTAGTTTAGTTTTGACAACCAATAACAAATAATAAAACAACTGCTAATGATAAGCTTTCTTTTAATGCATTTAATAAATATCGCTTCATTCGTAACTACTTGTCAATATTCCGAAAAATGACGGGATTAGCCGAACTAGTACGAATACTCCAAATAAGCGTTTGTCAAACTACGAAAAGAGACAATCGTCCAAGTGAAACAGACTGATCCCCTGATGATTTGAGGAAAAAATCCGAAATTGCCGAACACAATTTCATCAATGGCGGCGCTTCCGGTGCGACACAGTTTTTTTGCTCAGCCAGGTACGATTTCAAAACTTGCACATGTGTTACCATTAGCCGATCATCGTCGGCCGGCTGCGCCGGCCGAGCTCTGCTCGGTACCAAGTTTGTTCAAATGGTGGCCTATTGGTCATATTTGGCCCCACCCTGGGGGGTCAGTTTTACTTAGGCTTGTATAGGCAAAAGCGGTTTTTATTTTTTTTAAGTTTTTAATTTGATTTTTTTTTTTTTTTTTTTTTCAATTGCAATTTTTTTTTAATTATTATTATTATTATTTTTTTTATTATTTTTTTTTTTTTTTTTTATTGATTTATTTTATTTATTTTTAATAATTTTTTTTTTTTCTAATTTTTTTTTTTTTTTTTTCTAATTTTTTTTTTTTTAATTGATTGATTTGAATTTTTTTTTTTTTTTTTAATTTTTTCATTATCTTTTTAATTACTTGACACTTACTTTAACATTTCTTGTCGGCGCTACTCATCCTAAATGCCTTGTTGAATTTCGACGAAACTTGGCAGGAAGCATCGGTAAGATGTCTAGTTGTGCATATCACGCTTTTGTTCCAGTTCGCTGATTTATGACGGAGTTATGGCCCTTTGACATTTTTATTTTAAATTTCTTGTCGGCGCTACTCCTTAAACGGCTTGTTGGATTTCTACGAAATTTGGCAGGAAGCTTCAGTATGATGTCTAGTTGTGCAAAGCGCGGTATATCAATGAAATCCTGGACAATTACGAAAACTAGCTAGATCTTGTTAGTAATAACAGGGTTATGGCCCTTGATTTGTTGAAAAATGCTATATTGTATTTTTCTTTGTTAAATCTATAGGAGAAGAGAGCTATATCTAGCTATATCTATCTAAATCTATAAGAGCTGTTTAACCAGTAGAGCGTCCACAGGCCCTCTTGGGCCTCTTGTTTGTTTTTAAATAAATCAAATCGGATATTTACTCCAACAACATATATCCGCTGTAACATCCATGTCCATATCCGATGTGTAGGAACATGGTAGGCGGGGGCAGGGGTTACCAATAACCTTAAATGGGCGCAGAGGCAGAGTATGTTTTGACAAAATGTGTTAACCCTTAAATGTGCTAGTGTACTAAGTGTCTGTACTAAGTGCATAAAGGGGGAAAAATAATCCATCATGAGTATATCCCTCAGGATCAGAATTCCAACCAGAAACTCGGCAGAGCCTCATCCCTGGTATCATAATAAATTGGTTCCTATGCAGTTTTTAGCTCTGCTGGCCTTCTTATGGGATGCCGAGTTGTCCGTCGTCCGTCGTCCGTCGTCGGCGTTAACTTTTGTCTCGTTAAGACGATAGGGCCTTCATTTTTCATCCGATCTTTACCAAACTTTAACAGGTTGTTAATATCAATAAAAGCTCAGATGAGTTCGAAAACCAGCCAGATCGGACACGTAGCAGCGGAGTTATGGCCCTTTATTTAGTTAAAAATGCTATATCGCTATATTTTGCCTCGTTAAGACGATACGGCCTTCATTTTTCATCCTATCTTTACCAAACTTTACCACATTGTTAATATCAATGAAAGCTCGGACAAGTTCGAAAACCAGCCAGATCGGACCAGTAACAGCAGAGTTATGGTCCTTGATTTAGTTAAAAATGCTATATTTTGCCTCGTTAAGACGATAGGGCCTTCGTTTTTCATCCTATCTTTACCACATTGTTAATATCAATGAAAGCTCGGACAAGTTCGAAAACCAGCCATATCGGACTAGTAACAGCGGTGTTATGGCCCTTGATTTAGTTAAAAATGCTATATTTTGCAGTGTTAAGATGATAGGGGCTTCATTGTTCATCCGATCAATTACCAAACTTTATCGTTAATGTCTATGAAATCTTGGTCAAGTTTTTTAAAAAAAAAAAAAAATAATAATAATTTTGTTCTTATTATTTTATTTTTGTTTTAATTGTTTTTTTGTTTTTTTAATATATATAATTATATTTTTATTTTTATTTTTGTTAGCTCTATGTTGGACCAGTCGGACCAGTACGGCTCTTGATTTAGTTAAAAATGCTATATTTTGCCTCGTTAATACGGAAGGGCCTTCATTTTTCATCTTATCTTTACCAAACTTTACCAGATTCTTTAGTTATGGCCCTTGATTTAGTTAAAAAGCTGTTTTTTGCCCGAAACTTTCAAAAAAACATAAATGGCAGCCACTCGCTTCATTGATGTTATAAGAGCCGTGTTAGCCAGTAGAGCGTCCACAGGCCCTCTTGGGCCTCTTGTTTTATTATTATTATTCTGACGTTCTATGTAACTGCATATACGCCGAAGAAAAATACGCCGAAGAAAACATCATAGAAAATATAGTAAAAAAAATAATAACTGCGGGGGTCCCCTACAGCTTTACATACAGACCAGTCAGGAAGCACTTCCGGGTCGAAAGATGCTAAAATAGTTCTATCAACTTAGTATACCGACAGGGAATGAAGCAGTTGGCAGCGATTGATACAGTCGGTAGTGTCAACAACGCTATGTATGTTTAAGTAGTTTGCCTCTTTGTGAGGAGTATTGTCTAAAAGAACTACATAGGCTTAATGTGCACTAAATGCCTTTTTTAGTGAAATATGAAGGTATATTATTTGAAATATAGCGACTAACAGATAAGTTTTTTGTGCAAACAAATTCTTTTTGGCATTAACGAACGAAATGCTCGTAGACGTTTGAACATTCAGCTCCTTTTATATAATAGTAGTTAATAAGTTATGAGTTTTATATTACTGTGTAACAGTAACACACACCCATTGTGTCCACAATGACGGAATTAAAACGTGTTGTACCTGGTTGTTATGCTATTTTGATGGGTGGGTTTACTGGAAATCGCTTTAAAATTGCCTTTCGCGGCATTCCATATCAAATTCATTGATGTTTGTTGTCACTTTTTATTCCGTTATGCATTTCATTTCTATCGATACTTAAAAGTTTCGTGACGCCCTTTAAAATGTATATTGTGATAAAAAAATTTACTTTAATCAGTTATATTAACTGAATGGTTGATAAAAAAAATATAAAAAGAAATAAAAATAGTAATTTTAAAAGAGAGATTTGCAAAGCAATATGTATATTTCGCTTCTTTATGAAGTTACCTCCCCTTTACGAACATGTCGGTCTATAGATGCAGGGCTTTCCTTTATAGTGGCTTTCCTTTATAGCCGATAGGCGGGTGGTGTACCCTCCTACTTTGGTAAGCTGATCAGCTACTTTTAGCTGCCCTCAATACAACAACAACATACTAGATAAGCATGAAGTTAGTGACACAATTGTGGTGCGGCTCACTCTATACCCTGCAGAGTTGTTGCCCTTGATCTTATTTAAAAAAAAAGATTGTGTGTGTGGTGGGATGGGGTGGGGGTATTTATCACATTTAGTGATGCATCTAGGAATAATATAAAGCAACTTCTTTGTGTATAGGAGTTACTGTCGATTACATTACACCAATAATATATGTACAGATATTGCTGAAGCCGACACAAATCGAAAATCAACAAACAAACCTATTTATATGAAGGCAGCTTCCATTTCAACATGATAATAGATGAATAATTATTTCAATGCTTGATAACCATTTCACGAGTGTCATGTGTCTCTTTAAAACTTTGTATGCAGAGCTATAGCTAAGCAGCTTAAATACCCAATTAAAAATGTCAAAATACCCAATTAAAACCAAAAGCATGGGCACAAATAAAATTATGGAAATTGTCAAATAATTAAACAACCAATTCAAATTGAGCAGTACGCGTGTTGTTGAAGGACCACCCAGTCACCTTGTATAAAGCTTATTATAAAACAAGTGTATTTGATGAGTTACATTGTGTGTAATGCTATACACTATTGATGGAATGCCACCCCAAAACTTTGTCACAAAATGTTATTGTTATATTTTACCCAGTTGAAATCATGAAATATCCATTTAAATATATATCAATGGGTAAATACCCAACTGATCAAAAATATATGTAGCTCTGTTGTATGGTGTTGTATTTCACATACTATTTGTTATATTGAATTATCTCCTTCGATTTATTTTACCAATAAAGCGACTAGACATTGAAAATCGATCATCTGCACCAACAAGGATTGCTTGCAGTTTACAATACATTCCACATTTGATAATATTGTCATAATAAAACTATTGGCAGTCTTCTTCACATAAATGGCATAACTTTGTTTCAATAAAAATATATCAAAACAAATGCAACGCATTCTGCTTCTTTCACGCCCCTTCAACACGACAAAGGATCTAGACAGCAAATAATCTTCGACCAACCTACGCCGCTCAGTACTTTCAGTACTTTGATCTTGGTGTTGTATGGCTCATTTTGTTTATTTTCATCAATAAAATATATAAATAATGTATTTGACAATCCTAAAAATAATATCAGTGCTGATGACATCAGCATGTACTTCCTTTAAAGGGACACAAGGACAATCTTGATTGTTTTAAAGCTATGGGCGTCCCGTTAGTTTTTCTACATAACTTGCATTTGTTCAATCATTAATAAAAAATAATGAGAATAGTAGTTAGCAAATTATGTTTGCATATTTCTGACTTGATGATATTGGAGTAGGAGGCTAAAGGATTTAAAATCCCAGCGCTAGCTTAGTATACCAATTTAAACTTATGGTAGAATAACGAAGAAAAAAATGACTTGAACACTTTATTTAATATATATGAAGCAGCTTTCATGGAGTAATACATCGAGAGTAATGCTTGATAAAAAAAACTTCCAAGATTGCCATGTGTCCCTTTAACCTGCAACCTGAACTTGAAAAGTATTTTTATCACATAACTTGCATGACCTATTTATCATAATACACTAGGCCGAAATGATCTGTCTTATCTGTTCAGCTTTGTTGCAACCGGAATTGCCTCGTTGTTTTCAGTAACCATTCAATACCGGATTACGGAAATCAACGAGGTTGTTCGGTGTTGTACCAAAAAAAACGAACAAATACATGAAACATGACGATGAGGCCGCTTCATTAATAGATGTATCCAGTTCATCCTTACCACATTAGTATATTCAATACTATTGGCATGTCCACTAACTCTGAATTTCAATTGGCAGAGTTATTGCCCTTTTCATAAAACTTTAACCTGAAACCTAACCTAGCTTGTCAAAATATAGACATATTGTCATAAAACTTAATACATACCTCTCTTATCAGTTACTCAATGCAGAGTTATGCATTGTCTTGTGTCTGCTTGCGTAGCATGACAGACGCTTAGAGAACACTATGTGGTCTCGGTCTTTCTCGTCCGGCACACATTAACACACAACTTAACCTAGGCCAATACTTGAAAAAATATTTGACCTATATTCAAACACATCTTCATCTTTTTCCCAGAAAATGTTGTTACACATGTCCAGTAACTCTGACTTTCATTTTGGCATAGGTATGCCACTGTTCATACAACGTCAAACCTGCAATCTATTCTAACTCGTAACTTTGCAAACTATTGGCCTAAGGTCATAACAGGTTATACAGTTCTTCCTAACCAATTATCTATTGCAGAGTCATGCCTCTTTTCATAAACTTGAACAGTTAAACAAATCTGCTCTATAAATCACAAAGAATTGCAACCCTTGTCTTCAAACGCTATAGTTATATTGTCTTTGCTGAAATACATGTAAGCATATGGCAGGCAAAACAAGTGTTCTTAGTAATAAAACTTCAGTAATTTATTGATATCAGTTGCACACATAATTCAAATAAAGTACTTTTTATTTCACAAACAAAAAATTATAAGAGCCGCAAAGCGTCATATGAATTAATAATAACGAGTTGCATTCAAAAACTAGCCAAGTCGTCTAGTTTTCCAGACTAACCCATTTGATTAACAATAATCAAACCGTACCGAACATTGGCCTAGTTAAGTGCAAATTTACATTGATGCATTAGGTCTAATTCGTATTTGGAATGACGCCTACACTTCTTCCAGATCACTTGAACTCCATTTAAACAAGTGTTTCTGCTCCATAATGCATGAATGCTTGCAACCTCTGACCTCCGTGTTACTGTTGCAAGTGGCTACAATGGACACAGGTCATCAAGTGACAGACCCTCTTGTTCTCAGGGGCGTAGCTGCCCTGAAGTGCATATATATATAGGCCTGACAAAGTAGGGGTCTGGGGGCATGCTCCCATTGCGTCTTTTTTTTTTAAACTTAGCTATGCAATGGTGCGTTTTGGCGTATATCTGACTGAACACTTGTGCGTAAAATATTTTTGCCAAATCTGAGAATACATATTTGACAAAGTTGAATTACCTAAACTGTAAAATAAAACAAGAAACAAACGTTGACCATTAACCCCCATCGGCTTCAGTTTTTATTGAATATTTGGACTTTTCATTTTTTTCATTTTTGTTTCTGTGTGTGTTTGTGGTTGACTGTCGTACTTTAATACTGCTTTTCCTTTTCGATTTTTATATCTATATTTACATAAGGAAAGACTTAAAACATCTTCAGTCAGCATTCACTTTGCGAGAAGACAATTTTTTCATCATTGCAAAGATCCTCAGGTGATCGATTTAGGGCCATCTTGGTCCTCTTGTTTTTTAGTATGAACATATTAATGTCATGTCATTTGAAATTTGTATGATTTTCGTGGAGGGGCGTCTGAACAAGGACGACATGACCAGGGACGTAGAGTGGCATACACCCTTATTCCCGGGAGTAACTTGGAAAAATAAAACAAAACAAAAAACGAAAGCAAAACAGTTGAAAATGCAATAAACATTAGAGGGGCGAGCGGAGTAAGGGTGGAAATTCCCCATTTAAGCTTCGCATCTCGTTTAAAACGGGCCTCGCTACGCCATGACTACCAGAGTATTTAAGAATGCTGTCACAGGATTCGAGACTGAGTCTCGGTTGAGGCATGATTGATTTACCACTTGTTTTGTTTCATTAGGGGTCTAGTCCGGGATCATTCTAAGAACCAGTTTTGTGTGATTGATTATACATTCAGGGCAGAGTTTCATGGAAGACCGTAGGGATATAGGGGTGTAACAGTATGTAATAGGGTACACGTAAATGGTCGATTACCAATCGTGCTTTCTTCTTAGCTCAGCGGTTAAGGCGCGGTCACGGTAACACGTATACTAATGTTTTTATCTCTACTGGCCGGAGGCCAGAAGAGCTTATGGGATGACGAGTTGTCCGTCGTCCGTCCGTCCGTCCGTCCGGCCGTCCGTCGTCCGTCGTTAACTTTTGTCTTGTTACCACCATAGGGCCTTCATTTTTCATCCAATCTCTACCAAACTTTAACAGGTTGTTAATATCAATAAAAGCTCGTACAAGTTTGAAAACCAGCCAGATCGGAATAATTTCACCGGAGTTATGGCCCTTGATTTGCTGAAAAATGCCATATTAAGCCTTGTGAACACTCTAGCACTTTCATTTATTATTTGATCTTTACCAAACTTGCACACATTGTTAATATCAATGAAGGCTCGAATATGTTTGAAAAACAGCCAAATCGGATCAGTAACATCGGAGTTATGGCCCTTGATTTTTCTGAAAATTGCTGTTTTCTGCCTTGTGAACGCTCTAGCCCCTTCATTTATTATTTGATCGTTACCAAACTTGCACAGATTGTTAATATCAATTATAGCTTGGACAAGTTCGAAAATCGGCTGAATTGGGTTAGTAACACCGGAGTTATGGCCCTTGTTTTTTCTGAAAAATGGCATTTTCTGCCTTGTGAACACTCTAGCACCTTCATCTTTCATCCAATCTTTACCAAACTTTACCAGATTGTTTATATAAATGAAAGCTCGGACAAATTCGACAACCAGCTAGATCGGACCATTAACAGCGGAGTTATGGCCCTTGATTTAGTTAAAAATGCTATATTTTGACTCGTTAAGGGTTAAGACGATAGGGTTTTCATCCTATCATTATCAAACTTTACCACATTGTTAATATCAATGAAAGCTTGGACAAGTGTGAAAACCAGCCATATCGGACTAGTAACAGCGGAGTTATGGCCCTTGATTAATCTTCAATGTCAATTAATTGAACCTCTCTTCTGACAATTATTTGAAGAGAGGTCTAATTCAATTGAATACAGGTCCCATTCAATTAAAGAGAGGCTCAATTCAATTGAAGAGAGGTTCACTTAAATTGAAGAGAGGTATTATTCAATTGAACAGAGGTTCAATTCAATTGAAGAGAGGTACAATTCAGCATAATTAAACCTCTCTTCATTTGAACTAGATCTCTCTTCAGTTGAATTAGACCTCTCTTCAATTATTTGAAGAGATGTTCAAAAAATTGAGTTTATGTTAATATGGCTTTCCATATGTCAGTTGAATACACATTACATGACTGGTGTCATTTTGACCGCCATCCTGAAATCTGCTCAAAACGCAGTTTGTTTACGTTTTTTGCTTCTTTGACAGATATGTCTTTTAATTGTTCAGGATCAGGATTTGGATTGTATTTGATACAGCGTTAGTCTATAGTCTTTGAATACTGTTACTCCAATCAGTCTTTGTCTAGAGATATTGGATTCCAATTTTTCCGATTTCCAATTTTGTTTCCATTTCAGTGTCCAGTAACATCTATAAACGACGCCATATTTAAGGTGCAAACAACAATTGACTTGACAGAAGGATGGCCAGTCATTCAGGAGCGTATTTATCTACTACATGTACTCAAATTACTGACGACCTTATCCCACTTGACGCCATAGTCGTCTTTGATTGGGACAATACGCTAAAATTGTACAATACGTCCACTAGACAGATTGCGTGTAGAGTAGATAAAGACTTATTAGCCAAATGGAAAACAGACAAACGGTGTAACATGTGGATCATCAGTGCGATCCGTCCAACGAAGATCAACCTGGAAACGATTCTCCTTGAAGTAGAAAAACTTGGTATTACGGAATATTTTGCAAGAAATGCTGATCCTTTAGAGGTAAAACAGGGACAATATGCAAGAAAGGGTAACATTGTGATATGCGGATACGATAAAGCGGAGACATTTATTAAATTAACAAAAGGTGGTGTGATATCTGCTGATACAGTTGATGGCACCATGGATTCAGCTGATGGTCCCGCAGATGATAGAAGTCCCAAGGTCGTGTTCTTTGACGACGAAGAGGTTAATATTCATAATTTTAGAGCTTTAATAAAAGGCAGTTTTTGTTATCATGTTAAGTAGTGCTGTGTTTATAGAAAACTCTAAAATGTATACAGTTGTTCACTTATAATGTATGAACTCTGATAGCATACATACTAATTATATTCACGTGTTTCATCTACATATGTTTTATAAGTGTGAAAGGTGTCATTTTATCAAATGGTGTCGCGTATATGCCAATTAATAACGTCATTTATTTTTAGTTTCAGAGTTTCAAACTTTGCAAGTTATAGCAAGGTACATAGATAGTTTCAAGGATATGTTGCAATTTCAAATTTTATGCTGAAATTCGTTGTTCATTTACATTTGTGTATCTTGTTACAAGAATACTTATTCTTAATTGCAATTCTACAAATTGCAGATTATAATTAGAAAGAAAAACACATACTATTTTTGTATTTGAAACATTATGCTCGTCTTAAAGTTTCACCACAGTGTACACTTTTAAAAACTGTCGTGTACCACCTAAGTATGGTTATCGAGAGTGATCTGGTTTATACATATTTTATTTCACATGTATTTACACTATTTGTACTCAAGAGAAGAAAAAGGGTTAGAACGAAAGTAAAATACTTTTGATGTTCTTTTCCTAGGTTCAATATTAATTGTACACAATTGATGGCATGTTTTATAACAGCAGTAATAACATAAATTCTGAAGGTAGGAGCAATGAATAGTGATAACTAAAACAGTTAATACGTATTCCAGAATAGTTTATTTAATTAAATGAAAGAAACATAAGATAGTAGAGTAATAAGGCATTCAAAGTGAAAGAAAAAAAATGGAACAACTTCAGATGTTAAATCAAGTAGAAAAGAATACAATTTAAATGTCATTTTATCATCGTTGCTTGAAATGAGGGTAAATGGGGATTGACACACGCAAGAGGAAGGTGCCGTTTTGGAAACTACAACAACAGCGTGAATGAAACGAACTACTGGATAAATCGTTTTGAGTTGTTGTTTTTTATAAATATTTATATACCGAGCTAAATATGAGAATGTTTGTGTCGTAGGATACATTTTCGTCTCCAAAGAGAAGTGTTTTTATGCCCCCGATTTTTTTTTCGGGGGCATATTATAATCGCACCGTCCGTCCGTCCGTCTGTCCGGATTTAGTTGTGTTTCTTTTATATATATATATATTTATGTACCGCGCTGAAGATAAAAATGGTTGTTCTTTTTCGTCTCCAAAGAGAAGTGTTTTCAGTGTTGTGTTGGTAGACGGGGAATTGACTTTAACAATACATTTCTTATATCGGTGTACTTATTGCAGTTAAAAAAAGAAGTGTTGAGCGTTTTCTACGAGTCCACAGTTACACAATGGCGAGAAACTGCCATTTAAACGCATTCTAGTAAACAGTATTAGAAGGTTTCTTTGTCGGAAGTATTAGTTTAATGGAATTTTGTTACTACATGTTTTACGATTAAGTGAGTTTTTGAAAGAAAAACTATTCCGACGTGACATGAATCTTTAGGTAAGTTATTCGATTCGCGAATGACAAAGGGGAGAAAAGAGTCGTAGCGATAGTTTGAATGGGCATTACTAGTTTGGATGTTCAATGCATTTCGTAGGTTATATCTAGAGATGTCACGGACAGAAGTAGGAACTAAATCAGAGAGGAATTTTGGGATTAAAAGGTTGAACATTTTATAAAACATGATGAATTTATGTTTACGGCGCCTGTTTCCAAGAGCTCCCCAACTGATTTCTCTGTTAGATTATTGTCAATATAGACACGTTTTGTTGCTCCAGTAATTATCCGTGTATTTTCGTATTATATATGGTCTAATTCATAGTTTTCATATTGTGTGCAGTTATCGAACAGAATATCGACGTATTCTAATATAGGTTTAGTATAGGATGTATAGGTGGGTTCTAGTGAAACTCTATCAAGTTTAAATTTAAGTTTTCGCATAATATAAATTCTTTTCCATGCTTTTGGTTTGATATATTCAACGAGCTTGTGCCAGGATAAATCATTTGACAAATAGTTTTTAGTAGATCAGAATTAAGTGTATTTGCAGCAGAGATTGGATTATCTGCACCAATAAATAGGCCCGTGTCATCTGCAAAAAGACGAATGCTTGATTTGATGTCTATAACAATATTATTAATGTAGAATAGGAATAAAACTGGCCCTACGATGGAGCCTTGAGGAAAACTGGCTTTAATGTTATTTCAATTCAATTGGGTACCAGGTAAGAAAACGCATTGTTTTCTGTCATACAATAACTTTGGAAACATTTGAAGAGATTTCTTTAATACTAGCAGCCTTCAATTTTGCAATAAGTCCCTTGTGCCTAACACACTTATACACTTTCTTCTATAAGGTTCTAGATTTTGGAGAGGAAATAAGGGCGATATTCTATGATGTCAGCAAAACCTTTGATCGTGTTTGGCACGAGGGACTTATTGCAAACAATTTCGTATAAAATAAAGTAATATGACAAATATGAGTAAGCAAAATGAGGATGCACGGATAGTGACTGGAGCAAAAAACGTGTCTATAATGACAACCTATACAGATAAATCGGTCGGGGAACTCTCCGTCATGTTTTATAAAATGGTAAACCATTTAATCCCATAATTCCTCTTTGATTTAGTTCCTACTTCTGTCGGTAATATCTTTAGATATGGTAATATCTTTAGATATAACCTACGAAATGCCACGAACATCCAAACTATTAAAGCCCATGCAAACCATCACTACGACTCTTTTCTCCCCTTTGTCATTCGCGAATGGAATAATTTACCTGTATATTCACATCACGCCGCAACAGTTTGTAGTAACAACATTCCATTAAAATACTACTTCCCACAAGGAAAGCTTCAAATACTGACACTAGAATGCGTTTAAATTGCAGTTCCCTCAACAACGACCTGTTTTCAAAATATATGGTCGATTCACCATTGTGTACCTGTGGACTCGTAGAAAACGCTGAAAACTTCTTCTTTAATTGGAATATGTACACCGATATAAGAAATGTATTGCTAAATTCAATTCCCCATCTACCAACACAACACTCACAAGAAATATCACTGTAAGTGATAAATGCCCCCGAAGTGTCCTCTGACCTCTAAGTATGACCTTGACCTTGGAGCCATGGACCTGGATTTGTGAACGACACCTCACTTGGTTGTGGTGAGCATTTGTGCCAAATTATTTGAAATTCCGTCCAGGCATGCACAAGTTATTGACAGGACACAATTGGACCTTTGACCTCTAAATGTGACCTTGACCTTTGGTCCACAGACCTGGATTTTGTGCGCGACACATCGTCTTGTTGTGGTGAGCAATTGAGCCAAGTTATTTTAAAATCCGTCCATGAATGCCAGAGTTATTGACCGGACTCGATTTGACTTTTGACCTCCAAGTGTGACCTTGACCGTGAAGACTGGGTTTTGCGGGGGACACATCGTCTTGTTATGGTGATCACTTGTGCCAAGTTATTTAAAAATCCCTGCAGGGGTTGTGACGTTACGGTCCGGACACGAAATTGCCTCCCTGTTTTTCATCTATGAACTGCAAGTGTGACCTTGACCTTTGAGGTACGGACCAGGGTTTTGCGCCCGACACATCGTCTTGTTATGGTGATCACTTTTGCCAAGTTATTTAAAAATCCCTGCAGGGGTTGTGAAGGTACGGTCCGGACACGAAATTGGGTACCTGTTTTTGACCTATGAACTTCAAGTGTGACCTTGACCTTTGAGGTACGGACCTGGGTTTTGCGGGGGGACACATCGTCTTGTTATGGTGATCACTTGTGCCAAGTTATTTAAAACTCCCTGCAGGGGTTGTGAAGTTACGGTCCGGACACGAAATTGCGTACCTGTTTTTGACTTATTAACTTCAAGTGTGACCTTGACCTTTGAGGTACGGACCTGGGTTTTGCGGGGGACACATCGTCTTGTTATGGTGATCACTTGTGCCAAGTTATTTAAAAATCCCTGCAGGGGTTTTGAAGTTACGTTCCGGACACGAATTTGCGCACCTGTTTTTGACCTATGAACTTCAAGTGTGTCTTGACCTTTGAGGTACGGACCTGGGTTTTGCGGGGGACACATCGTCTTGTTATGATGATCACTTGTGCCAAGTTACTTTAAAATCCCTGCAGGGGTTGTGAAGTTACGGTCCGGACACGAACTTTGGAATGACGGACAGAATCCGGACAGACGGACGGACGGACGGTGCGATTATAATATGCCCCCGAAAAAGAAATCGGGGGCATAAAAACACTTCTCTTTGGAGACGAAAATGTATCCTACGACACAAACATTCTCATATTTAGCTCGGTATATAAATATTTATAAAAAAACAAACTCAAAACGATTTATCCAGTAGTTCGTTTCATTCACGCTGTTGTTGTATTTTCCAAAACGGCAGCTTCTTCTTCTTCCGTGTGTCAATCCCCACTTAGTCCTATTTCAAGCAACGATGATAAAATGGCATTTAAATTGTATTCTCTTTTTCTTGATTTAACATTTGAAGTTGTGCTATGTTTTTCTTCTTTCATTTTGAATGCTTTATTGCTCTACTATCTTTTAAGCTATTCTGGAATACGTATACAATATTTTAGTTAGCACTATTCATTGCTCCTACCTCCAGAATTTATATTACAAACGTATCAAATTACTGCTGTTAAACGCCATCAAGTGTGAACCATTAATATTGTACCCTAATGAAAAGAACGTCATAAGTATTTTACTTTTGTTCTAATCCGTTTTCTTCTACTGTGTACAAATATTGTAAATACATGTGAAATAAAATGTGTTTAAACCAACTCACTCT
Organism: Cyrtodaria siliqua; assembly: GCA_037043455.1. Lineage (NCBI taxonomy): Eukaryota > Metazoa > Mollusca > Bivalvia > Adapedonta > Hiatellidae > Cyrtodaria > Cyrtodaria siliqua. The sequence goes on from JAWPHD010011619.1 coordinate 69,833, forward strand.
CGATAACCATACTTAGGCGGTAGACGAAGTTTCTAAAAGTGTACACTGTAGTGAATGAATGAATGAATGGTGTTTTACGGCACGTCGACACATAAATAGGTCATATTGTGCGCAAAAACTGATGAATGATGAAGAAATGAAGGATTAATTAAAAATTAATGTAAGTATATAAAGATAAAACTATTTACAAGTAAGGGATGAAATGGTAGTAATATAAATTATATACGTAAATCAACAAATGCCCGAAAACGGGTATATAAAGAGGAAGATTTATACAAGAATATATTATAATGATTTATATAGTCTGACTTCCTTCAGGTAATCTAAAACTAGACTAAAATCTACAGTATTAAATAACTCGGTCATAGTATTAACATTGTAGTACCTTTGACGCATAGGATCAAAGTCCACACATTCCAGCAATATGAGTTTGACCGTTAACGGTGCAAAGCAGGGTATACATTCTGGTAATTGCTCACCTTGTAATAAATATGAATGAGTATAACGTGTATGCCCTATCCTGCACCGGACAACTTCCTCTCGACGAATGGGTCTACTAGAAGAACGCCATTCTCCGAGTAACGGTTTAATTGAATGGAGTTTATTGTTAACTGACAAATCCCAAGCGGTTTGCCAAGAGTTACGAATATATGTGTTAATACAACTTTTAAAATCAGTATAAGGTAATTTGGTATTAGATATATGTAGACCTAATGCTGCCTTAGCAGCACTATCAACTCTATCTTTACCACGTATTCCTACATGACTTGGGAGCCAGCAGAAAATAATAACATTATCAATTATAAGAGAATTGTACTTTTCTAAAAGTTGAAGCACAACTGGGTTATCATGTTTCATATTACCCAGTGCTTGAAGAGATGAAAGGGAATCAGAAAAGACCACAAAATGGTCATCATCATATTCCTGAATATAATTTTAGGCAAGTTCAATTGCCTTAAATTCAGCTGAAAAGATAGAGGCCTTGTCAGGCAGGCGGCTCTTTATGCACACTGTAGTGAAACTTGGAGGCAAATATAATGTTTCAAATACATAAATATTATGTTTTTTCTTTCTAATTATAATCTGCAATTGGTAGAATTGCAATTCTTGTAACAATTTACAAAAATATATAGAAATGGTCTACATCTAAAACACACCAAAACTCCGCAATTATACATAACGCACCGTACAGTAATTTTGTCAAATATATGTAACGCACCGTACAGTAGCACATTTTAAATGGTGACGCACCGTACAGCCTATTATTTAATCAGAATTTTGCTTATTTATTGCATAGTTTACAAGAAATTTGTTATCTGGTCTCAAAAGTAAGTAATACAAGTTATTTCGCTTCGATCCGTGAAAAAAAAAGCCAGTAATGGTTCAAAACAGGTGCGACTCCTCGCTTCGATTTCAGATCGACAAAACTTGACATGCTTCAGCTATGAATTTTCAAAAAGTAGTAAATCATTTGTATATCTATATTTTTGTATCGCCCGCATAGTGGGTAGCGAGACATAGCAGTCACTTTTCCGGCGGCGGCCACGTTTTAAATCAACTATATCTCAACAACCGCTGCTCGATTTTTTCTGAAACTTTGATAGATGCTTTGTTGGGTCAAGGGACATCACGTAATGCCAAAATTACCTAGGTCAAGGTAATATTTTGCGTTATTTCCCCAAAACTTAACCTTGGTTAGGTAACTTAACCTCAGTTAACTGTACGTGATTGCCTCATTTTCTTTGTTTGATACTTGGTCATATGTATTGTTGGCATTGGTGGACATCACTGAACGACAAAAATTACCAACGTCAAGGTTATATTTTGCTTATTTTCCCCAAACTTAACCTTGGTTAGGTAACTTTATGTGATTGCCTAACTTTATGTCTTTGATACTTGGTCATATGCATCATTTGCATTGGTGAACATCGCTGAACGACAAAAAATACCACGGTCAAGGTCAAGGGTTTTGCGTTATTTACCCTAAACATCAGTTTGGTTGGGTAAGATAACCTCATTTAACTTTTTTTTCTAATAACTTTAATTTCTTCGTTTGATACTTGATCATATGTATTGTTGGCGTTGACAGACATCACCGAATGACAAAAAATACCAAGGTCAAGGTCGTATTTTGCGTTATTTTCCCTCAGTTAACTTTATGTGATTGTCTCACTTTATGTCTTTGATACTTGGTCATATGTATCATTGGCATAGGTGGACATCGTTGAACGACAAAAAAAGACCAAGGTAAAGGTCACGTTTTGCGTTATTTACCCTAAACATCAGTTTGGTTAGGTAAGTTAACTTTTTCTAATAACTTTAATTTCTTTGTTTGATACTTTATCATATGTATTGTTGGTATTGGCAGACATCACTGAATGACAAAAATTACCAAGGTCAAGGTCGTATTTTGCGTTATTTTCCCTCAGTATACTTTATGTGATTGGCTCACTTTATGTCTTTGATACTTGGTCATATGTATTGTTATACTGGATTCACCCTGTCTGTCTGTAGACGCAACATTGTCCACTCCATAACTCCTCTCCCCCTGAAGCAAATCTCATAAAACTTCATGCGTGGACTGCCTGTGATAAGAGGATGACCCCTTTTGATTTTGAGGTCAGTAGGTCAAAGGTCACCATGACCTGATAATGAAAAACATTGTCCACTCCATAACTCCTCTCCCCCTGAAGCAAATCTCATGGAACTTCATAGGTGAACTGGTTGTGGTGAGAGGATGGCCCCTATTGATTTTGAGGTCAGTAGGTCAAAGGTCAAGGTCACCAGCACGATAATGAAAAACCTTGTCCGCTCCATAACTCCTTTTCCCCTGAGGCAAATCTCATGAAACTTCATAGGTGAACTGCATGTGGTGAGAGGACAACCCCTATTGCTTTGAGGTCAGTAGGTCAAAGGTCAAGGTCACGGGGACCCGATAATGAAAACCTTGTCCGTTCCATAACTCCTGTCCCCGTGAAGCAAATCTCATAAAGCTTTATAGGTGAACTGCCTGTGGTGAAAGAACGACCACTTCTGATTTGACAGTAGGTCAAGGTCACTGGCATCGGATAATGAAAAACCTTGTCTGCTCCATAACTCCTCTTCCCTTGAAGCAAAGCTCATGCAACTTCATAGGGGAACTACATGTGGTGAGAGGATGACCCCTATTGATTTTGAGGTCAGGAGGTCGAAGTTCAAGGTCACCGACACCCAATAATGAAAAACCTTGTCTGCTCCATAACTCCTCTCTTCCTGAAGCAAATCTCATGTGAACTGCCTGTGGTGGGAGGATGACTCCTATTAATTTTGAGGTCAGTAGATCAAAGGTCAAGGTTACCGGGAGCATTGTTTTTATAACTTTTGGATAAAGGGGTCGGGGCCCTTTAGAGGGGGAAAAATTCGACGTGAATTGGAAAAAAGGGAAGTTTTTGACAATGTTAAAATAAAGAAGAAATATATTATTTTTTATATGTATTAAGTTTCAGTCTTCCATTTAATATTAAATTCACATCAAGAACATATTTGATGGACATGTTATAGATGGTTAACTAAGAAACAACATTTAAAAGTTAAAAAAAAAGTCCTCTCCCCCTAAAGCACATCAGATGAAACTTAATAGGTGGACTGCCTGTGATGAAAAGATGGCCCCTATTTGTTTTGAGGTCAATAGGTCAAAGATCAAGGCCTCCAGTACCTGATCATGAAAGTCCCATTCCACTCAATCTTTACTCAAACAGTAGGGTGGGGAATAGGGGGAGGGGGTGACTGTAGTGGGGGTATATGTTTGCCCTTTAAAGGCGACAGCTCTAGTTGGCATTGGTAGACATCGCTGGATGACAAAAACTACCAATGTCAAGGTCATATTTTGCGTTATTTCCCCCAAACATAACCTAAGCTAGGTAACAACCTTGGTTAGTTAACTTAATCTCAGTTAACTTTATGATTGCTTGACTGTATGTCTTTGATACTTGGTCATATGTATTGTTGGCATTGGTGGACATCGCTGAACGACAAAAAATACCAAGGTCAAGGTCATATTTTGCATTATTTTCCCATGGTTAAACCACTTAACCTCAGTAACTTAACTTCTTGTGATTACTTCGCTTTTATTTGTTTGATACTTGAGTCATATGAAGTGTTGTCTTTGGTGGACATCATTTAAGCACAAGGTTATAAAATAGTTCATAAGCGGTTTGCCGCGGTGGACGAGACACCCTCAGACCGAGTTCTTTTATTACATACTATGCAGCCGAGTGTAAAGGAATCATTTATCTAACTGCCAGTATACATATATATGCATGTCACGCCGAATTAAGTAAGAGCAAAAATGTAAGTCACTAACTTCTCGGATGTTGACATGTCCGCCAACTTGAAAATAACAAAAACGGCTAGCCGTACAGTAGCCGTACAGGTTACACGACAGTGTATATGTGAATGAATAAACGATTTCAGAAAGGCTAAATCTCTTATATATATATATATATACAACGGTCAAACAAATACAAAAAAAAATCTATGTTGTTGTTTTGTCAATTATTACATAATTACGTCTTGTTTTCGTCTTTTATCATTTCGCTCATTTCATTAGAGCAGTGGCAGAAAAACTATAACGTGGCTCCAGCGTAAATGGAGTGTCAACAATAGAATTTGCAGCAACTCTGCTGTTCCGGGTGAGAAGGTTCTAGGCCCGTTCTCCATATTTTATCTCGATGTACATTGAGGATGAGCCTGGCATGTTCATTCCTCTTAGGCGCCATATAACGTTAATTGTGTTGGTGCGCCTTAAAACCCCAATGCAATTCAATTATTTGATTATCGTAAAGAAGAAGATAAAAAATGAATAAGTCATTGTTAAGTTGGTTGGTTTTTGCTTATAAACTTAGATTCCAAGCTTTCGCTGCAAAATGCACAAGATATTCACAAGATCCATGCAATCCACTGTATTTCATGAAAGACCATGAGGTGGAAGTATTTATGAAAGATGTAAATAGACGCCTAAAAAATGTGCTGTACACAAAAATCATATTGAGGTAGGAGGGGAGGAATGTATTATGATACAATCCGAAACGCTCGGCGCCGTTGATACAATGACTTTAGCAGAGGCAAGAGGATGAGGAAGATACAAATACCAGAGGAGAGTAATAGAATACATTTTCTGCTATGTTGAATAAATGTGAAGTAAAATACATAGAGGATCTTAAACGAGTTCCCATTTCATTTAAGATTTATGAAACGAGTTATGAATTTTTTAATTTTAACGAGCCTTTTGGCGAGCTAAAATTAAAAATAATTCATAACGAGTTTCATAAATCTTATATGGAATGGGAACGAGTTTAAGATCCTTTTTATCACATAACATTGCAATCAAATTAGTAAAAATTAATTCAGATGGACATAAAACAGCCACGACGTCAGACACACTTAAGCGCCAAAACGTCATAAAATATGTGACGTCGTAACGTCGCGTCTCACACAACTTTGCGTATAAAATAGTTCGTGTTTTATCTCTTTACAAACTAGCAGTTTACGCCAACTTTTTAACAAACCAACAACAATGTTTTTGTATAACGTGCATTATTTTTACTAAGCTGTCACAAATAATAAGTGTATGACTCAGATCTGGGTGAATTTGTAATAAATAAAATAGTTTCAGTTCATAAACTTGCGTAGTGTTACAGGTTTAACTCAACCAATCAAAATCGTGCCAGGTTGTATGACACGTGTGTCGTACAATAGAATATTAAATTGGTGTTCGACACTGCTAACAAGGGACGTTATGTGATAAAATAATATATGCATCATCCAATATACTGTTGTTCTCAGGAGTTATTAATATAGAGCGAGCCCCATATTCTCAGCAGTGAAGACTAGTATGGCTATTTGCCACATTGTTCAATATACACAATCATTTTATAATCATAGTTGCTCATTCTGTCAATTATATTGGTTGATTTGTTGTTTATTAATAATCATTTATTCAAGCAAGTAGCTCAATCTGTAAGTGGGAACAATCGTATTGCATTTGCGGCTCAATCATAGAAGACCGCTCGGTACACGTTACAAAGGGAACATTTGAAATTATGTTATGGTACAAGGGACAATTTTAGAAATACTTTTGGGGTACAAGGGAACATTGGATCATATTTTCAGGAAACCAGGGAATATACACCCCTGGGAGGGTTTATGGCCTACAAAAGGTTTCGGGAAACAAGAGAACATGGCATTTTATTTCAAGGGACCATTGTCTGTCATTTTCAGTGAACATTGTCATAATTGTATGGAACTAAGGAACATGCGTGTACAGGAAATAAAATTATAACAGCTAGTTTTTATATAAAACAAATAACAAAAAAGATAACATTTCTAACAAATGTGATGGCATAATTATGTGTAGGCCACTTGCATTAGCATTTGACAGTAGTAACAATTTGTGTCCAAAATGGGTGGAGCAATTCACATGCTTTAAATTCACTCAAATCTTGTACAGTTTTCTGGAAAATTGCTCAAAAGGCTTGAAACAAAATGCTGCTGTTGGCCGTATGGACTAGCTTTTATAAACAAATATCTGTATGTTGCTTCTCCCAATAAAGATGGAAGCATACGTAAAGCCAACTGGTAATGTAAAACAGTATGCAGGTTAAATCAAATAGCAAAGACTGTCAGTGTATATAGTTTGACTGTTTTACAATAAAGATTACTAGTCTTTAGTGACGCAGGTGACTGTTCAGTTAGGTTGCTCAGTCGTACAACGGCAGAGCACAGCCAGTATAATGAAAACGAGAGATGGAAAGTTACAACCTGCGGGGATGTGCGCAGATAGAAAAAAGGCTCGTTAATGTGAACAAACTACGAAAATGTAGCCTGACACTTGATCTCCACTCTGAGAAACAGAAACAATTGTATATCAAACTAAATGGAAACGTGATATTGATGACTTGAAAGTTGAGAACGGCAATAATGGCAATGTAATAGCATAGGATTTAGATCAAGCTGAATGTTGGAATGAATTTTTCGCATCTGTTTTTACTGTTGAAAGAGTCTCCGTTACCGGAATTTGAGGGAAATGTAAATCCTGATTTGAACACATATAGTGTAAACGTGACTCCAGATATAATATAGAAACTTCTTAAATCTATGAACACATCGAAAGTGTGTGGATGTGACAACAGCCAGCCATACAATGTTATTGAAAGAGGGTGTCGATCAACTGTACTTACCTCTTTATAGTATATTCAGCAAATCCATATTATACGTTACGCCTACTCGTATATATAGACTTCTGTTTTATTAAAAAATAAAAAATGGACATTTATAGGTTATACATTTCCTTATTAGTTTTAAAAGATTTAAAGTGCTCCTGACGCAATTGATAATAATACAAAATCAACTTGAAATATTGAAATGTTTGTTAATATGAAATATGTGTAACTATATCTTACAAGACACCACGTTGAGACTGCCGTGTGTCATCATAAAATGTAACAAATTGAACATAAATTATCATGGATGATTGGAATTATAACAAAACCCAAGTTTAAATTACTAAAAATGCAAACGTTTGTTTACAGATCTTGATAAGAGTCATTTTAGTGCTTTGAAATCTATAAAGAGCTAAACAATGACATGTTACGAGATAAAAAGCTATTATGTCACAGATCCAATCATCAGTTATATCATACTAGCTACATGCTAGATTTTTTATAATGAATATACTTTCATATATTAAATGGTGTTATATAAGTTTTCCAGATTGTACGTTTAGAAGAAGAAAAAAACAATACCAAAATACATTCACTAGATACATGTGTGTACACTGGTCAAAATTGCTAACCGGTCATTTTATTATTTGGAATATTATATCAAATATTGTATATTTTGAGTTGATATTTCATACAAATAAATATGAGCAGCAAACAAAACGATCAATACATTTTGTAACTTCAAAATCCGCACTTCCGGTCACGTGGCTTATTTTGGCGCGAAATCGCATTATTATCCCGTGCTGCACGAGGTAAGATTTGAACATGTGTTTGTGTTCTCGGAATTGTTTATCGTTTCAATCCCAAACAAAAACTTACTAAAAATTAAATAAAAAATGCGTCGGATGACAACGGAAGAGCGTGGACGGGCCGTCGGTATGATTATTGCTGGTACTTCGATTCGGCAGGTAAAGGACATTGCGTAATTTGTTCATTTTTATTAATTTATTTAATCGATTTTCAACGTTTTATTTTCTCTTTTTCAAGTCCAGTATTGTGTATTATAATATTCCTCATCCTTCTGGCAGGTTAGTTTATTCATAAGTTTACTTGTCTGTCCGTCCGTCCGTCCGTCCGTCACTTCGTTTGTTCGTTCGTAAATGATTCTGTCTAACCATGTTCATTATTTCTGAAAAAGTCGCAAGAATGAGTTGTTTTATATTTATAGGTAGCCAGAACAGTCAACAGACGTTTTTCAACAATTTACGACCTTTGGCTCAAGTGCAATCGCACCGGAAGTGTTGATGACCTTTACCGAAGGCCAAAAAGACGTGTGACAACGCAGCGTCAAGATCGCTACATCCTTGTAACACACCTTCGTAATAGAAGAATAACAGCGACAGATATTGCCAGACGTTTAATAGGCGTCCATAATAGAAACGTGAGTGATCAAAGAGTACGAAATCGACTACGGATCATGGGATTGAGAGCGAGAAGACATTTTGTGGGATTAGTATTGACTGGAAGACACCGGCGAATTCGGCTTCAGTGGGCCAGAAGGTATTTGAGGTTCACCAGAGCAGACTGGGCAAATGTCGCCTTTACAGATGAGTCCAGATTTAATCTTCAGAAGTCTGACGGCAGAGAGCGAATTTATCGACGACATGGGGAACGATATTCGGATAATTGCGTCAACGAAAGATCTCATTTTGGAGGAGGGTCAGTGATGGTTTGGGGAGGTATTAGTTTGCACACTAAAACTGATATGGTGGTTGTTCGAGGAAACCTGAACGCAGACCAATACCAGCAACAAATACTTCGACCAACGCTTATTCCCCATATTCGCGCTAACCGTGGGATGACATTCATGCAAGACAATGCACCTTGCCATACTGCAAGAACTACCCGTCAGCTACTTCAGGGCAACAACATTCGAATAATGGAGTGGCCGCCATGTAGTCCGGATTTAAATCCAATCGAACATGTGTGGGACGAAATCGACCGTCGTGTGCGACAGTTACCAAGGCAACAAAATATTGCTGACCTCACAAGGGACATTGTCAATGTTTGGAATAACATACCTCAGCGTTTTTTTACATAACTACATAAATTCCATGCGACAACGCTGTTTAGCTGTTGTACACGCAAACGGCTGTCATACGCGATATTGATTTTTGTAAATTTTGAAATTACTGGTATCTATGAATTTCGATACAATAAACTTCTTTGAAATTCATAAAATACTTTGCTTTACTGATGTGATTACTTATAGAACATTTTTCAATACATTTCTTTCCAATTTCACATATATTTTATTTTTCTGAGACAAATAAATAAGAAAATAACAAGTGATCGGTTAGCAATTTTGACTAGTGTATGTATGTATAACTCAACAATAATACTGTAAGGAATAGAAAAAATAAAAAAAAGTTACAAAAATAGGCCATACAAGAAGGATCAGTTTTGCATGACTGGGAAGTGTTAAATGTGACAAGTATATTCAAAAATGGAAACAAATCAGAACCAGGAAGCTATCATCCTGTTTCACTGAAATCATTGCTTGAAAAGAAAGTGCGAGCAGCTATACTTGAACATAGGTTACAACATGACCTCTTTTCCGACTGTCAGTACGGGTTTCGGAAACGTAGGAGTACCATCTTACACGTATGAAGGGTTCTAGATGACTGGACAGATGCGCTAGATACCGTATCTCACTAACGTTTCTTGCATAAACTCTGTTTGCAGATGACACAAAACTGTATAATGTAATCAGATCCAAAGATGACCAAACACAACGGCAGAAAACGTTATTTTCTCTCTGCTCATGGTGCTCTTATTGGACGTTAAAATTTAATGCAAAGACATTTAAACTACTCCATATTGGAAACATAAACTGTGAATTTGTATATCAAATATTGGAAAAAAAACAATACATATATATTCGCATTTGAATATTTATGAATCGGAAAAGGACCTTGTATTAATCCATTTACAAACACATTGCATTTAAAAATACATATTTACTAGTCAAAACTCCTAAGTAACCACCTAAGAATATGTCAGTAATTTCGTGTATGTTATATTTGACTGGAGAAACGTGTGAACTGCAAAATAACGAGTTTAAATCGTCTGCTCTGATTGCATGAACACATTTTAAATGTTTCAAGTCGATGAGTTTTTTTAGAAATAATTATACTTACACAACTGGGTATTTAGACATTTTGTTATCGTACTTTGAATTAGTGCCGCTTTCGATATTCTTAAATGGAATGTAACGACACAGCCAAACAGCTCTATTATTGAGAGTTCTGAAATATTTTGGAAAAGGTGAAAGAATTATCAAAATCCGATGATAAACAAAAAAGAAATGACCATTTAAAGGTTATTCTAAAATAAATATGGGAGCCGTCATTTTTAGAACTATGACATCATAGTTCCATATTACCATATATGGAATATTGATAAATATTTAAAACGAATAAAATCACTGCAAATGAATGCCACTGCAAATGAATGCATTTTTTACTGGTCATGCAAAGCATTATTGCCATTAAGTATTACATATGCTGTCGTTTTTTCCCTATATATCAGTATTTTTTTATATTTATAAATATTCCATATATGGTAATTTAGAACCGTGATGTCATCGCTCTCAAAATGACCGCTTCCATATCCGTTTCAACAGAAACTTCAAATGATCATATTTTCTTTGTTTATCATCCGATTTTGATAATTCTTTAGAACTCTCAATAATAAAGATGGTTTGGCTGTGTCGCTACATTCCCTTTAATTGTAAAACATTCCAACTACAATTATTTTACGTCATGTTTACTAGCATTACCACCACAAATGCGTGTATTAAGGAAATTCACGAAATATTTAATGTTAACGCTGCATTTCAGTTAACGATATTCAACATAAAACAAAGATGCTCATGTATATACGAATATAAAAAAGCATAGAAAGCCACAAAACAATTTCTCAGCGACTTAGCAAAAGACAGAGAAGGGTCCCGGTTGTTTTTTGGGGTCACCAGGTGAAAGGTCAAGGTCACCAGTAACTCCCGGAGTATAATACGTATAGTCGGGCAGATTGGTGAAAAAAGTGTGCATTATTTGACAAAAGCACCAAACTTTGCACATAGCTATACAATACCATACTGAAAAAATCTGCCTACGGACCCACGCCAGATTTTTCAAAATGGCCGCCAAATACGTAATAAATAATCAGTTGCACTTATATGTACCAGGTTTTAACAACATATATTATGACAAATCGCAACATAATAGACAAAGGGTCGTGAAAAACAATCTGGGTATATGTTAAGTTCAAAATGGCCGCCAAAACATGTTGACAATAGTAAAAGGTGTAATTCGTTTAATAGTTGTTTGTAAGAAAGTAATTAATATGTTAAATTTGTTCATTCAGTTTTCTTGGCATAGTATTTGTTTGTTAATACTGCAATACAGGGTTACTAAGAGGCACCTTATGCTTAACGTGTTAATGTATTAACACGTTTAAGGTATTAACACGTTTAAATCAAATTTCACTTCGGATTGGCGCCATATAACCTTTTATGTGTTGGGGCGAATTCGGATTGACTCTATGTTTTCTCCAGCCTTTGGAATTTCTGAAGGGTACTAAACTAATGTTCTTATCAGAAACTGTCGGTTGATTATAAAATGTATTTATCAAACCCTAAAATACATTGACTTGGTAAACCTTATTTACAAGACAACACAAGTAAACAAAACCTAAACGCATTTGAAGTCATTTGATGCTAACGGGTTAACTGCGTCTAAATTATATAGTTGCCGAGCAGAAACAATGAAATTGACCTGAAACACAGTGTGAAGATCATAATGGCATTTTGCATTGAAGCATTCGTATTTAAAATGGAGGCACTTAAAACAGTCTGAGACTTGTTTGAAGACTATAGATGGACCAGTGCCCTTGTGGCAATTATGACACTGCAGATTCCTTTCTGAAATAAACACATGCCTCAGGGAATGCTCATCACGTATTACCATACTTATGATAAATATTGGAAGTGTGAGCAAGGCATGCCTTAGACCACTGAGTATTGCACATGACGATCATAAAGAAAAACCAAAAGTTCTCAATTGCAGTACTGTTCAGTTACACTTTAAATATTGGAATTAGTCATCTCCGTGTGTGAGATAAACTTCATTAGTGTTGTTGTCTCATCAATACCCAATGAACTAGCTCACAAGCAGAAAAATAAGATTGTGAAAGAAGATGAATTGAATTGGGTTTTAAGGCGCACCAACACATGAAAGGTTATATGACGCCTAACAGGAATGAACATGCCAGGCTCATCCTCCATGTACATCGAGATAAATATGGAG
>JAWPHD010011620.1:0-82370 GCA_037043455.1 Cyrtodaria siliqua
ACAACCTCCTCCAAACACCAACCTAAAATACCACTAAATAAACAACTTTCCAAACAATAACACTCCCATAACACCTACACTAACAATAACCATCAAATCACACCTCCAACAACTAACATCAAACACCCAAAACAACAACACCCTCTACCTCCAAATACACACATCAACACATAAAACCAATCAATATCCACAACCATTCAAACATACAAATCTTATAATAATTCAACTATATTACAATCTAAACAGACTAAACATATAAACAAACAAACATACATTCACAAACATTCTAAATAGACTTAATTACAATACAGTATATCGATTATAAAATCATATTAAACAAACAATTACAAATCAGTCAGACTATATATGTCTTACGTAGTATCATTATCTACCTCTCTGTAATAACTATTCAAATTAGTCGAGTTATCAATAGAAGTTAATGGTTGCCGAAGAGTCCAAGTAGATAACATCCCTCGTCCAAAGTAGTTTATCGTAGATAGCAGCAGTAGAGTTGATTGAAGAGTAGAAGTTCACCGCTGATAGCCTGAAGAAGTTTAAGTTGTCCAAGAAGATTAAAGATGATTTCGAAGTTTTAACCAATGGGATGACAGCAGATATTGCAAGTAGGTCGATCCCATTTCCGGCTCGAAAGTTGATTTGTAGCTCTCCGCCAATCAGAAGGCACCACGCGTCTGTAGAGGTATCCCATGTAGGTCGATCCAGCTGTTCCGTTTTGTTGGTACTGGCTCCTCCGTTGTACTCACTGATATAACTGAACTTATATCAGAGAGTATCTCGCAAGGTTATTCCAACATCAGTATCCATGGTGGGTTATGGAGAGTAGTCGTTGTCCATCGTAGACTGCCTCCTGTCATCTATGCGGGGACTCGCAGTGACCAGGGGCATCTCGCTGGTAAACGTCAGTCTTCAGTAGAATCTATCAATCGTCCATCTTTAGGGCCACGTTAAAAATATGTAAAAACATATATACAGCATATGTGAGGTAACAGTCTAAACCTCCTCGTGGCTATCTACACTGTACCGCACAATGTACAGTGTAGGGCGGATGATTCCAGACAGCGGCACGCCTTGCGGAGTCACTTTGTCCCAGACGGCCGCAAGACGTCCTGCCTGTTCGGTGGTCTGAACTGGAATGCGAATTTTATAGCAAAAGACAGAACATTGACAACTGCCACTCATTAATTAATTAGTTATACGTTTCGTCCATGTCAAATTAGTATAATTATTATAATTGTTTTAACCCACGCGATGGCCATTGTTTTCAATTAGCGTAAAAAAACTTCCTCGTTAACAAGCCTTAATTTATCATGAAAAATCAGAGACAACACAAGAAAATAAATTAACAAACATGTCACCATGATTTATTTGTTACACTTTTAGTATGTGCTTTCGAATGCTGACGGCGAATAAATATAGCATTTATATGTAATGAGTTGTCTCATGAGTTGATTATTTTTGTAGTGCCAGGCAAATTATTACCTTCGCGTATGGATAAGTTTTCCTTAAAAGGAATATATAGTAGATATGCTACACGTGAACACGTAATTTGGTGGTAACTACATCTAAATCATCACTTCTTCTTATAAAATTCTACCAAATAAATACTTAAAACATGTTTTAAATATATTAACTTAACAGCTGCGTTCAAATATAAGGAAATCATTCATTCGATGGTAGGTGTATTTCTTTCACTCACTTTCATCCGCTCTTTCGTGATAAACCATACTTCTTGACTTCATTATAATCGAACTCAGCAGTTACATACTATGTATTGATTTTAGATTTTCGGAAGTATTGTTTTTCAATGTGTCCATACTTGAAACGATCCGAATACAATAAGCGAAGTGTAACAATATTTGAATATATAATGTACGGCCCATTTGACTAACTTTTATTTCATTTCAATTTCCCGAATTCAGAATTACGAATTCTGAATTCCTTCTCCGAATTCTGAATTCCAATTCCGAATTATGTAATTCTTTTAAATATATAGTAGTCACACTGTCAGTCCGTCCGTCCGTCAGTGCGTTCGTCCGTACTATCTTGCCCGGTAAATAACTCTGACATTTATGGATGGATTTTTAAATAACGCGTGCAGTTTACAAGTCCGTGTCTCCAATGTCCACGAAACGCGTTGTTTTTCTTTTATTTCATGACGCTAATGCGTGCATGGACACTTCAAGGTAAAACAACGAAAATTTCTATATTTATAATTAATTATCATCATTTATGGTATTTGTTGTTGTTGATAACGGCGCAGTTGCCTTTGGCTATTTGTGTTTAGTCTGATGAACTCCCTCGTCTCCAGATCACGATGACAAGTCAATAACAATTTGATATATGATGAGTCATTTGGGATTTAGGTCCCACTGCAACTGGTCATAACTACAGATGTGCGTGATCCTTATACGTGTACGAGTGCTGTGCGCTGCAGGCATTGACATCGTCTCCCAAATCAATGTCCGTAATTCAAAGTAATGCTTCAAATTAAAAGTACCGTCATAGTCACTGATTCCCTGGCTGACTTTTCGTTGGTAGATATATTAAATACTTTGTCAGCTACTGACATTCAGATCATTTTGGTGTGCAGGAAGGTTATGTTGGATTTCACAATGTTACGCTTGGGAAATGTCGGCTTTTTGTTCACAATCACACTGCTCGGCTGTAAGTAATAATGATATGATGGAGTAACTTTTATATACAAACTTCTCAGTACATGATGAGTACGGAATTATTTCAGCATGTATGAACAAACAATTATGTGCATATCACCATGAGCTAAACAAACAGAAATATTTAAATTTATGCGTTAGCAATTACTTCATCTACTTGTCTTTAAACGAATATATTTGTTAAGATGTGCAGTTCTCATTTTCTTTCAGAATATGTAAAATAATGTTCTTGTCAATCCTTTTGCTTTTTCTTAAAATCCAAAATCTCGTCAATGAATTATATTTCTAATATTTCTAATATTATTCAAGGTATAATGCTGCCAGCATGTACATTTACCGAACAAACATGTAGTTTAAAAGCATTGCGTCTTTATAGATTTTCTTTAAAAAAAAAAAGGTACAAAAAAAATAATTTTGGTAGAATATTATGGTATATTGTCCTTAAAACATATGAACAAGCTTTGCCTTTTAAAATAACAAAAAAGTAAAAACTGAAACAATATTGCCATGATATAGACATTCATTTGATACTTTGAATAAAATAGCTTCTAATTTCGAAAAAGATTCGATTTCTTTCCAAAAAGCTCTACTGCGCACGAATTCAATGGGTCTCGGTAGATAACTGTTATTACACTATTTGACAATACACCGGCGGTAGTTGTCGCTCTTGCATGTATGTTATCATTATCATTGCATTTATAGCGACTGAAAAATAAAGTAAATTTAAGAAAAGAAAATAAATATAAAAACTGATGCGCATTTTTTCGGTGTTTATGCGGTTTTAAACGCTTGTAGTCAATGGCAAATTTAGCATAAAGCCATCTGGTTACGTAGTTTACGAATCATGCTCAGAAATATATACTGAAAGGAAAAAGAAACGCGACACGGGACTTTCCGATATATATTGTATGTACAATATGTTGCTGTTATCGAATGGTACATGGCTGCGTAAGATATTTCCTTTCGGACAAAAGACTAAAATAACACGTAACACAGCAAATAGTATTCTTCAAAGTTTCATTATTGACACAGTACGCTTTTGGCGCAAACTTAGGATGCAAAATTTTGCAAACTCTTTACATTAAATACAGTACTGAACAGGCTCAATGTTTCAAAGAGGAACTTCAACATTTATGAATTTCTTCTTACAACGTGTACTGTGATTAAAACGTCTACAACATCACAGTTGTGTCCTTTCTCTTACTAACTGCAACTATTTTTTTAAACAAAACAGCTTGGGATTTCCTTGGAATATATACGGAATTAAGTGCGCAGTATATACAATATATAGCGGAAATTCCCGTGTCGCGTTTCTTTTTCCTTTCAGTATATATATATTATATTGAATGCATCTTTAAACATTATATTGAATGCATCTTTAAACATTATGTAATATGCATATTTCCTGAAGTACTTGATCCGTACGATTTAATGTTTGTCAATGAAACAGTTTAGTCTGAACTAGAAGAATCAGCTAGTTTATTACTTGGTCCGAGTATTACCATTCCTACCCCATCCAACCCCATCTCCAGGAAGCGAAAACGGGGATGACTGGGGTATTAAACAAAACCTTAATTTGGCTTAAAAAATTTGCATATCGTAAAATTAAAACATTAAATAGGTAATGTTAAACAGGTTATCGCATTTGTTTTCAGTAAAATATTTTTTTAAACATGTTTTATTGTCGAAATATCCGTTATAAAATCCTGCTAATATAAGCTTTTCCATCGCTTAATGGAATTAAGGCGGGACCACGTAATGTTTTGTTGTACTATAATTACTATTAATTCTCATGAGTCTTGTTTTGTGATCGATGTACATTATTTTACTTAAATGCACAAGTGTTATCAATATAATCACTATTTAGATTAATATGTATGATTTAGCAACCAATACCAGCGGAGTTGTTGGGTTTTCCGATTCAAACATTTTCATAAAAAATAATTCAGCTTCGCGAAGGTATCATGCAGCTTAATGTAATGCATATGCACATTGCGTACTTATGAAACTGAAGCTCATTAGGCCAAGAAAAAAATAATCGTGTTTCAGATTCCCGACCGACAATATATTTTGTCCCGACCCTAACATTTGTTCCCTGTTTAAAAAAACAACAGAAGGAATAGAGAGGAAAAAAATCGCGATCTCTTGTGCCGCGATGATGACGATATTGCTACCGACAAACTGATGGTCGATATTACCTGGGAGGTTCATCCTTCATATAAAGGCTACACTATTACTGTCACCGGTTCTGTATGTATGTTTCCTAGCAACACATCATCGTCATGTGATGAGTTCAAAGTTCATTTTAGAGCAATTTTAAATTATATAAATTAATAGATACGTCCTTCAGGCCCTCAAAATCAGAGTTTAGAATTGTGTTTTCTGGTTGTAATTTCTATCTTAGTGTAGTAAAACAAAATAATATATATATATATCGATCTACCCACCCGAATTTTTTGGAGCAGGAAACCTGAAACACGACTATTTTCTTTCTTGGCCTTATGAGGGTTTTCATTTGTATTTGGAGTGACTACAATCACTTCCAGATCGCCTCCATTCCCTTTAACAGGAGTACCCGTATTTTAACTTACTTTCTGTTAATGTGCAATTCTTTCATGTTCGCGTTTTCAGCAAATGTTGCAGGGTGTATTTTTAACATTATCTGGAATGCTTTATCTTTGCAGCATGTGTTGCCGACGACTGCCTTCTTGACGAAGTTCAAAAATGTTTAGGAGCCTCCAATTCGTTGGTTCCCTATATATACTTGAACCCTCTGGATACAACTCTTCTGCACGAAGTCAAACAAAATCACTGTGGAACAGGGTAAGAATAGCAGAAGTAATAAGTGTATATAACGCACGTAATATAGAAAGGAACACATTAAAGGCACTAAGCCGCCAAAACCATACAAAATTACACTACAAAATCCTTTATCCCATCCCTAACCAGGTATTGTTCATAAAATAATTTATGTGCGCCGATTAAAAGTATATTTTTTATTTGTGGATTCTTAAAATAACGCGCAAAATTGATTATAAGAGCCAACGCTTCAATTTCTGGGCTTTGCCTTGGCTGGTTAACGCAGTTTATAGTGTGTCTATGGAGTTTGGATTCTCAAAATGTGTAAGTTATAAATATATATCGTGTCGTCAGTAGGTTTAGAAACGGTGTTCATATGTTGTAAAATGTGCCTTCAGGGACTTCAATAATTGTTTCGCTTCATTTCATTGTTTCTCATCTGTACTTTATTCTTATTTTTTATATACGTCATGTTGTAGACCAGTAGCTATGTATTTTGCACATTGTTCTGTGTAATTCATTGATTTGTAAGTAGCTATTGATGGTGTACTTATCTTAAAATTATTTTGAATGCAATTATAACGGAATAAATGTTCATTTTAATTTTGGTCAATTCATGTAAGGTCCTAATGGGACAGTGGCTAAGATAATGGATGTACCATGACAAAATACATGCCACTGCCAGGGTTCGAACCCATGCGGAATAAAGGTTTGCAGCTCTAAAGTTCAAAGTCTTAATCACAGAGCTAATAGGGTCACAAATGCAGAATATGAAATCTAGTGTAGCTACCTTTAAAAATAAGTTAAAAGAAATAAGTGAATGTGACGGCTTTAAAACATGTTACAGTTTTTTTTCATAATTATATTAAATAAACCACAGACAAATTAATTTCTGTGAATAAACCAGACCTCTGCCATGGTTATGATTATCAGTGAACCTTGCAACGTGGATGCATATTCAGGCATTGATGCAGATGTTCATTGATTTAAGAGCATAAGGAAAATATTGTTGTTTCTAATTTGCAGACTCGATGGTTGTCTGATGTTGGCGAAAGGAAACTGCAGCGGGACAGCACTGGCTCCCTATAATACTATTGTAACCACAGTGAACTTCGTCTGTCGTTCAGGTATACTTGTAATTGTATATATTTGTACCAAATAACCTGTAGTTTAAATTACAATTTGTAATATGCCGTGCTTAAAGCTACTATAGCAATATATAAGGCTAGTGGGCGTGTACCTAGAGCAGATGGGAGCGATTTAAAGCTTGATTTACTATTCCCAACACATTCAAACTACTGGAACATCTAGAAACCGCTAGATAAGTCTGCATTATAGTGAACCTTTTTAATTTCTTTACAAAGCAACATCACAAATGCACATCCACTTACTGAAAAATAGTATAGCCTATACGAATTTCGAACTCATGCTATTCGGATAGACCATAATTACGCTTTAACACTAGTACCGGGCTAATCCAGTTAGTTGGTTAACAGTGTTAATTTTATCATTATACTGTTAGCATTTGCTGACGTTATCCTTTGTTCATTTTGTGTGTGTGATTCAATGCGTTTCTAAGTGCTAACTTACATCAAAGAACTTCGACAAAACGTTCCAGAAAATATGGATTACAAATTACAACATTAGAATAGTATACGGAGAAAATTTGGAATGTATGGTTTGTTGAACTAACACTGAGATATAATCCAAGTCCATTATCAAACGAAAATGTAGTTAACATGAACAGTTGTTAATCAGCTGAAGATCTGTGACCTTATGGTATAAGTATCTTCGCTCATGTTGCACAAGCTTAGTAAACCAAGCGTACAACTCCTCCCATTTGCTTAAGGAACACGCCCACTAGCCTTATATAGAGCTACAGCATGTAAAATTAAGTCACAACATCCAGGAGTCTCGTTCCGACCATTGGAGCAGCAGGACGTGCCATCTACAACTCTACCCATAGCTTATCAGGCGATGTCGACACGTCCTGCGGGAGGATCAACAACTGTGCTCTTTACACAGAAGATGGGCTTTTTATATGTACATAGTTTTAAATTGTTTTTCGTTTTAAACGTGGAACTAGACGGGGCCGCTTATTGCAACTACTGATGAACTGTTGGGGCTGCGCTGATCACTGATACCATGCTGGATAAACCCAGCGAGATTTACTCCTATCGTATATCGTGTTGTGATCTAAGTTGATATACGACGAACTGGATAACTCAGGAGCCGATTGTACCGACATGGGCAGTACTTGCTGTATTTGGCTACTTGGCGTTTGATGAACCTTCGGCGTGATACGGACTCTATTCGACTCCATTGGTGTAAAATCAACCCTACGAGATATACACTGGCGGTGAGCATGCGTCGCTAACATTCACACGGCCAGTCATTACCACGTGTAAACTACTGACATGGAGTCCACGTGCACTCGGATTGATATACTTGGGACGCCTCTACTCTTCTAGTTCCTGATTGGATAAGACGACTTTGAGCCGGCAATCGGCAATAGTCACAATTCTGCAGGCAATCCGATTGGCCATAATCTTCCACAGCAACTTTATTCTTCTTTGAAAAAACTTAATCATCTACAGACAGGCTATCTGCGTTGGACTTCTTCACTCCGAACAAATCTACTTCTGCGATTCTACAGTTAACCACTTTTGACGAGTGGTGCTAGCTTCTACACCCGGACTCTCCTGCAGCCATTCTGAAAAGCTCGCCAAAAGGCCTAGTTCCATAGGGCGAGGGTAAACAAAAACCTTGATTTATTAAATTAAGTCAACGGTATGGGATAGGTGAATGAAAAACGTGTATTTAAAGCATTTAGTTGCCTCGCTGTATTGCACTGGGACTTTTAGCGAGCTAGTCCTCGCTTTTAAGTGTCATCCGAGGGACTGGCCTGGTGGGAAAAACTGTGTAAGTGTTTCGATAATTAATCTCGGATCTAGCTGGTATAGAAATGATAAAATGATCCTATAGAAAACACAGCACCCAAACACAATGGCACCCTAGGTCCGGATAGTACCACAAAATAAATCGTATGAGCACATTAAATAATCAATGAATATGGTGACAGTGACAGACAGACAGACAGACAGATTAGTTGTGCTAAATAATGGATAACTCACCAATTCACCGTACACACCAGCACTTCTCGTTGTCAGTTTTACTCCTAGAATGCTTTTACAAAACGTGAGATGAATTCTCTCTATCTCCTATTTTGTGAAACCCCACACTTCACAGCCGTATTTGAGTATTGATTAGACAAAAGCATTAAATATTTGAAGATGTTTTAGGTTTTATTTCAGTTTTTCTTATGTTTGCAGTTAAAACATTCATAGCCGGTAATGCCTTCCCGCACAGAGCCTGTTGATTTAACGTATATGACCCGTTGTAGTTAAATACAAATCGAAGATAATTAAAATCATCAGAAACCTCTAATAATGCTCCGTAATAAGAAAAATATTCATCAACGGTTACCCTAGTTTCCGCTTTTACGAAAAACTATAACCTTTTTTTTCAGTATTTACTTCCAGGCCCCAAGTTTCACGGACAGGTATACATGTATAGACAGTGTAACTGTCAGGCCTAGTGGTTAGCTTAAATCGAGTGTATGAGTAACGAACTAAACTGTGCTGTCGTCTTCAGCATGATTAGCCGAACTGCTAATAATTACACTACGGCACCACTACTTTATGAAATACACTTACTTGTATCATGCTTTCTATACTTTCGACAATGTTTTGTGTGTTACATATAGCTGTATCCGCTCTATTATGTCATGCACATACATGATTATTTCAGACCCAGCAGATGAAAATCACTGCATACTGAACCCACATTTACAGGACCAGTTCCGGCTCTGCTTCCAGCTTTTCAAGGTCGTTCTGGACAGTACTGTTAGTGATACTTCACTCTCGAGAGCGGATGTCGACAGGGCACTATGCAGGTAAAGCTGATTATTAGTTCACGGGGCATAGCGAGACTTAGCGAGACATAACGAGACTTAGCGAGACATAGTGACACATTTTGCAATCTCGCGTTCTCGCATTGTTGTGTTACCACGGCAAAACAATTGCCTACATGTATATGACATACTAGTATGTTTGTTTTTAGATTTTGTTCGAATTTTATACTCTTAATATCACTTACTGGTCAGTTAGTTAATTTAGGCTTGTGCCTAAATTTAGTCGTATGCCTATATTGTGCAAAATGCCTATATTGTGCAAAATGCCTAAATTGTGCAAATATAGATCAAATTGTTCTTTTCTCGAAATGCCAGATATGTACCTGAACATTAATGCTTATCAGACAACTTTACATGTAATTACCTAAAGCTTTTATTTATAAAGTAGTGATACATATATCCTCTTTCTCACTCTCTCTCTCCCTCTTTCATATATCATTTGTCGCTCTTCTTTTGCAGCGCCTACTATGACGTAGCGATGTGTTGTTTTGACGTACTCGTATATGATGACACGTGTGATGCGCGTGAACAAACATATATAAACGGTTTGCTGCACATGTCGACACAAGCCAACAAGAAGGTTTTGGGGTGTTGAAAACATTTATCAGAGAGTTTGCAACTAATGCGTTGCAATTGTCGTTTATAATTTCAAACTTGGGACATGCAATGATATAGTTTAAAATTGAAGGAAGAGTTATAGTTTAGAAATATAATGACGACTACCGTAGACAAATGCCTTAAAGTTGGAGAAAAATAATGAATATAGCGCTTACCACCATTTAAGGTTCAGTTATTTCAACAATAAGATTTGCTGGGAGGTAAATCACATTGGCACATTGTGTTTTATTTCTGTTTTATTTCTGAATAGTGACACTCATTATTCGTTTGTCTAATCACTAATAAAATAATGAATTTACAAGTAGGCAAAACAAATCAAAGTAACATAGATCCAGTATCATTTCAATAACATGTCAATTATAATTTATAGTGTGATACATGTGTGATATTTCGTTTGAGGACAATTCGCCATTCCGAATTTAAACGGTAATACACTCGAAGTCAGTGGAAGGACAACAAGCTCCCACTCCTCAGAGGTATCCTTTCCACCCGCACTCACCAGCAATCGAATTCAAGACATAAAAGTTGGACATGTCGGCTTATCTTAACTATGTTGATTTAATTAGTTTTATCATGCAGATATGCACTTTTCTGCCTAATAAAGTGGTAAACTAATAAATTTTGCTTTATTAGGCACTGACCAATAAAGCAAATCAATGTGGAATCCCTCGGCGTTTATTGTACATAACGTTATTTAACGTCATGCACGTAACGTTGCCTGACGTCATAAAATAAACAAACAACATGGCGGCGTCCTCAATATTTTAACATTCTGAGAAATAGGTAATAATAGTAATGCATACAGAAACTGTGGATAATCTACATGATAAATAGCATATTATGTCAGTGCCTTTTACTATCAAGTTTATTAGGCTCGGCACGAAAACGAAGAATGGCTCGGCTCTTCTGTATGTCTCCCATAGGTGAATATATCTGTAGTTATGATTGGCTTAGTGAGTGCAGAGGAAGAACCAAATACAATACTAAACATTAACATTTTCAGCAGTTGGCCTGATAACTATTATTTTGAATACAACATCAGTCCTGATATATTCCGTAATGTGGATTGTAATAAACTGTGTACTATTGAAATACAGCAAGGTGTGTTAATGATAGTAGTTTTATTCAGATAATTCCAATGGGTCATAAGACCCGTGAGGATACAACAAATACATAAAAACTTGACAGCGATAGTGAAATATATATACAACATTATACCAACAATTAACATAATCAACAGAAAAGTATTCATATTTATAAGGTAACAATTAATACTTTAGCAGTTAATGTTGTTGATAGTTTCCTTTTACCGCAAAATATGCAGAGAAGGTGACTGAACCATCACATTGAATCGCTAATATGTTAATGCACATAGTTATATTAATTTATATATAATGTTAGATTTAACTAGCGTGATAAATGGGAAGCTTCTAACTAGTACACAAATGTACATACATAGCTTGTAATAAACAAATATACACTTATAACGTAAACATGCAACTTTACAATAACATAAAAAACGGCTATTGTAAATGTATTATTTATATACCATTGATTTTCTAATTTCAAAGGCTTTATATATAAAGACGCTAAGGTTTTGTTGTGTCTTTTTGTTTTCGCATTTGAAAAGTTCTAAAAATTTGATCATGTTAGGTCTTTTCCAAAAATATTTACTTATGTAATTGTTTCTTATTTCATTAAACATGCAACATTCAATAACAAAGTGATATTCGTCTTCAAGTGTATTGCAGACGACGCATATTCTTTCATGTATTGGTTTACTGACTGGTTTTTGCCATCTGCCAGCTTCTATTTCAAGGGTATGAGAGGACACACGTAACTTTGACATTGCCTGTCTAAACTTTGGTATGTTTACGAGTTTTAGATATGGCTTAAGATCAAAATTATAATCAACAATCAGTTTATAAAAATTTGCCCTACTAGAATTCTCTAACCTAGAATGCCAATTTTGAATGAAATTATCATTTATTCTTTGTTTTATACAGTATAAAAACAATTCCTTATTGCCAACCCCTTGAAATAACCATGCATGATAAAAACCAAGTGATTCTAACAAGTTTTTTAACAATTTTACCCAATTCTTTTTATTTGGATATATCTCAGCATCCACCATCATCATATTGTAAACATGGCGTATATACTTATTTTCATTAACGTTCAATATTTTCAGCCAATACTTAATTATTTTAATATATCTCTGCGTTACAAGACTCGTTCTTCCTAATTCGCCATAAATAAAATCGTTTTGTGTTGATCGTTTTACCTGTAATACTCGTTTGCAAAATTGTGTATGCACTCGTTCAATATTTAATGCTGTTACAAATCCCCAAACTTCAGAGCCATAATTTAGAATAGGAACAATAAGTTTTTCGAACAAATCAAGTTTGTGCTGTACAGTGATATCTGTAAATTTGTATAGATATCTATTTAGTTTAAATATTGCTTTTTGAGCCTGACCAGCTAATGTACATTGTGTTTCATGGAAAGATCCACCTTGAGTAAAAACAATTCCCAGGTATGAAAACGATTTAACAATTTCTATTAAATTATCATCATAGGTGAATCGAACATCTCCAGCTAATGGACCAGCCTTCCTAAAAACCATAACCTTTGTTTTCAATACATTTACTTTTAATTTCCAGCGCTTACAGTAATCAAGAAGAATGTCAAATCCTTTCTGTAAACCCTGTGCAGTTTCTGAAAAAATCACAATATCATCAGCATATAGCACAATAAAATTTTTGATCATATCTACGTCAATGCCATCAAAACCTTTCAATATAAATTCTTCTTCTATGTCATTTATAAACATTGAAAAAAGTAATGGGGACAAACATTCACCTTGACGTACTCCTAAAACACATGTAAAGTTTTCACTGCGCTTATTTGAAAGCTTCACTCGTGATTTTATACATTTATACATAGACTTGATAATATCTAAAATTTTACCCCTAATACCTAGTTTGATTAATTTCATCCATAAATTGTCTCTTACTACATAGTCAAACGCCTTTGTAAAATCAATAAAACCACAATACAACTTTTTGCCCGCATTTATCATATGAGTAATAATCCCATGCACGACAAAAACATTATCTACAGTGCTCATATTTTTCCTAAAACCGGCCTGTGCTTCAATATAAACATTGTAACTTTCCGACCAATCATTTAATCGATTGTTCAGCACACGAGTAAATAATTTCCCTAAAGTACTTAACAAAGTAATACCTCTATAGTTCTCAGGATTAGTAAGACTACCTTTTTTATGTAATGGTATTATGTAACCGTCTGACCATATTTCCGGAAAATATCCGGTTTCAAAAACTTTGTTAAACAATGGTAAAAGTATAGGAATAAATGTGTGTTGACCGTGTACAAAGAATTCATTTAATAATCCATCCGGTCCAGAACTACGACCATTTTTAAGTTGGGAAATTGCTTTCAGTACATCTGTATGACTTATTTCAATATTCAGCTCTTCAAAAATAATTTGGAATTCGTTATTAACATACTTTTCATTAAAGTCTATTATATCATCATCTGGCGTAAAATATGGATCGCTTGGATTATTGATACATTTAAAATATTGTTCAAATACAGATATACTAACATTAGGCGATTTAATGCCGGTTAGTTCTTTCAACATCTTCCAGTACAACTTTGCATTTTTAAAACGACTTTTCTCTAATCTGTTTGTTACTTCAGAATCGTAAGTGATTCTACATTTTCTAGTTATATTTTTATACTCAGATCTTGACCTTACTAAATTTAACCTGTTAACATCATCTCTGCACTCCCTGTATTTATTTAGACTGCTCATAAAACATCTCCTTTTCTCATCGCAATCACCATTAAACCATGGGTTAGCTATTCTATTATTAAATGTTTGGTTTGTATCATTGCGAGATAGTGTCTTCTTAAATAAAGGATCAGCAACGCTTTCAATAACATTTACAAATTCGGTAACTACAGTATTAATATCGTTTTCATTGACGCTATTATTTATATTCACCTTTAATGCATTCAACTGGGATACAACATGGTCTGAATCCAGGGATGTTACAAAATCATCTATAGATTCACTATTCCATACATATTTGCTATCTAAAAAATTACAATCCGTTTCAGAACTTGTATCTTTATTTTCAATATTTTCATCATTATAAGAATCAACTTCACTTTCTAAAACAAATTTAATAATACAATGATCTGTTAAAATATTCGGATCTTCAACAACGAAGCTGGAGATTTTGTAGAAAATAGATTCAGAAACTAATACATAATCAACCAAACTACTGCCTCTGCTTCCAACAAAAGTATATTTTCCAATCCCTGCATCATCACCAACGCGACCATTTAATATTCGAAGCCCAGTCTGCTTACATAAATCAAGAAATATTGTGCCATTACTATTTAAATGCCCAATATCTTGTGAATATCTCGGTAAAAAGCTATCCGTTTTATAATCATCCGGTAGTGCACCTGTATTAAAGTCGGAATCATGAGTTACGTAATCAGCATTATCAGATGTTCTGTTATTAAAATCACCCCCGAGTAAAATGTGACATTGACCATTTGTAGTGCTATGTATAGAAACAATAGAGTCTAACAATCTATCAAAAACTCCATTTTCGACCATAGATTGTCTACTACTACTTTCAGGTATAACATAACATAAACCCACAAATAAATCACCTTCAATTTTTAGTTTAGTTCCGCTAATTTTAACCCATATAATATCGTCTTCACTATTTAAAAATAGACTATCACTTGCAGCATGTTCACTACGTATGTAAATAATAATTCCACCAGAATCACGTTTGCATCTTTGTTTTTTCTTAGTTCGATGAAGAACAAATTCATTAAAGTTATCAACATGAAAATCTATTAAATCATTGGACCATGTTTCAGTAAATAAAATTATATCGTTTTGCTCAAACAAAGCAACAATTTCGGGACTTTTCAGTTTATTTCTTCTACGTGACACTAAGCCCTGAATATTAAGTAGAGCACATCTAATGTTCACCTTCCCCTGGCCTTCCTAACTAGGACAATCACCCCTGAGAGTATCTGTATTTAAAGCGTTCTCATTGTTGAGCGATTGCCTGTTGCTGGCAAACTCGATCGATCTTCTATTACGGCTTTGTGACAGTCTATTTCGGTTTCCCGTTACAAGTGACTGTGTCCTACTGTTATCGGTGCTCCTCGTGCTTGGCCTAGACACATGACCACGTGATCCATTACCGGACAATAAGGACTGCGATTGTGATTGCGTACTGTCGTCGTCTGCTTGTACTGCTTTTTTAGCGATCGGAACATTTGCCGGGGCACACGATTTAAAAATAGAAGGTTGCGTATGAACTGGCAATTTTATTGTGAGGTTGTTCGATGTACTCGAGATGTTTGACACCTCCATATCAGTCGACACACCAGTTTCGTGGTGTTTATGCGAAACTGGCAACGGATTACAGGTACCCGATGTCGTGACTTGGGTCTCGTGGGCAGGTACTGTTCTTGTGGGATCTCGATTTGCAGACTGTATTCTGGAGGATGTATCGTGTGTTTACCATTATAATGTATTATCCCAAATGTATGACTAAGTTAACGCCAAATATGCGAGACATGGTAAAATATAACGATTTATTATATGCTTTCCAGAGAAATAGTGGATTTCATGATTAAAATCAAACCTTATATTTGCATTGTTTATATTTCACATGGGAAATACCGAAAATGACGTAATATCGCTGTTGACGTTGTTGACGTTAGTGACGTCATTGTTTTGGCGCATTATGTTTTTTTTCTGCATAAGTTTCAAGGTGGTGAGTATATAGTATATAATAAACAGAATATTTGTTGGTTTGTCGTGAATATAGGATTTTCTTTTCATCGAAAAGTGAGAAAACTTATATTTAAGCACTCGTGAAAATAAATGATTCATTCCAAACCAACAAATATCCTCTATATCTTTCCATAGACTATTAGTGATTTATAGTAAATTCTAATACACCCGCATTATATAGCCCAGCTTAAAATATCTTATTCAACGATATATCACTGTAACGTTTGCAACGTTAGGAGAGTAGGCAAGGCAATGCGAAATATTGCATTATTTTCACATTTTAGGGGTATTAGAATAGAAATAGAACATCGTTTACGGTGAGTTATCTTGTAATATATCACGGTTTGTCGTTCAATTGTAAACAATAATTTCACTCGCCCTTCGGGATTATTACACAATAATTCACCGTAAATGATGTCTATTTCTTAAATAACGTAGTCTATGTATCTGTATAAACTGTAGACTGTACTGTAACGCATACTGTATCATCTCGAACATGCTATCTCCTTTGAGGAACAGAGAATTAAATCAACCATTGACTATGTAAATTGTATTCCCCATACAGAGATAACCAACAAAATAAATCATTTCATTTAAGGAAAAATAACCAAAATGAAATCATGAATATCACAACCCTCATACTAGACAGTCACACACTAGTTGGCACAGTCATCACTAGTTGGCACAGTCATCACGAGGGCACAGTCATCTATTGACTCGTGTACCTTTTCAGAAAAGGCACCTATATCGTAACGGATTATTGATTTTTCATGTGATTTGAACGATGAAAAGTTGACACATAAACCAAACATACATTTTGTATATGATCCATATCGAGAGAAATCCTAGCAGACATATTTACTCACATTTAACTCAACAAAATGACGTATCGTTTTAAACGGATGAACGACACCTGACTAGATTTTCGATGGGCTATGCATTATTTATCTTCGCAAATGTTTAAACGACAACCAATCATAATATTGGCAAGTGCGTTAGAAGTAGTTATAATTGTTGTATACATATAGTTATGTGCTTCAACAGATTAATAATGCGCATGTGTGCCTGAAAACTGAGAATACCAGTAAGTGGGCGTAAACAGAACTGAAAATAACAGAACGTTAGTACCTTTATTTAGATATGTATCCATAACAACTGATAATGATAATATTAATTACCCGAATAAATATAAACTATCCAATACGTTTCGAATACACGATTTTTATTGCACATAATAATATGTTGTTGTTTTTGTAATCCGTCTTTTTGATTGACTGTATTCTGTGAAAATCACAATTCCTGATCGAAATGAAATGAATCATTTCGTTGAAATACAGAGAGTCCTTTCTGAAACATAACGCATGCT
Source organism: Cyrtodaria siliqua (assembly GCA_037043455.1). Taxonomy (NCBI): domain Eukaryota; kingdom Metazoa; phylum Mollusca; class Bivalvia; order Adapedonta; family Hiatellidae; genus Cyrtodaria; species Cyrtodaria siliqua. The sequence goes on from JAWPHD010011620.1 coordinate 17,313, forward strand.
TACATATTCTTTATAAGCTTAGACATCATCACAGTGTATGCATTTGTTAAGAACCTTGCTTAATTACTTACTAAGTATTAGTTAGAGGCTATGGAGTTGTTTTTTTTCGCCATTTTTTTAAAATTCCTCATCGTCTGATTGGAGGAAAAAGTAGGGCAAACACTAAACAGTGTTGACCGTATATGAATATAATATTTAGTGTTTTCCTTACTTTTTCCTCCAATTAGACGGTGAGAAATTTTAAAAAAAATGGCGAACTCATTCATGTAAATTTCTAACGATCACCAATTTTAACCATTTAATCATTAAGTAATAGCTTACTAAATGGCACGCGCTTGTTTGGACACAAGGAGGCGGATTTAGTAGAAGCGCGAACATGTTAAGAGGCGTGGTTTCGTAGAAGCGCGGGGGAAAAGTAGGGCAAACACTAAGTCAGTTAGAGGCTAAGAAGTGAAATTTTAACAATTAAGAAAACCCGGTCAGTCTCTGCGCTCCTATTCTTAGGGTTTCTTAATTGTTAAAATTTCACTTCATAGCCTCTACTAATACTTCTTCATTCTTAGTGTTTGCCCTTCTTTTTCCTCCAATCAGACGGTAAGGAATTTTAAAAAAAAATGGCGAACTTATTCATGTAAATTTCTAACGATCACCAATTTTAACAATTTAATCATTAAGTAATCGCTTACTAAATGGCACGCGCTTGTTTGAACACAAGGAGGCGGATTTAGTAGAAGCGGGAACGTGTTAAGAGGCGTGGTTTCGTAGAAGCGCGGGGGAAAAAGTATGGAAAACACTAAGTCAGTTAGAGGCTAAGAAGTGACATTTTAACAATTAAGAAACCCCGGTCAGTCACTGCGCTCCTTCCCTTAGGTATTAGTTAGAGACTATGAAGTGAAATTTTAACAATGAAGAAACCCTAATGGAAGGAGTGCAGTCGTAGAGGAAGTACGTCTTGGTCATTGTTTAAATTAAACCATATATACCTTTGAATTGAATTGAATTGGGTCTAAAGCGCACCAACACATGAATGAAGGTTATATGGCGCCTAACAGGAATGAACATGCAAGGCTCATCCTGAATGTACATCGAGATAAAATATGGAGAATGGGCCTAGAACCTTCTCACCCTGCACTGCAGAGTTACATCAAGTTATATTGTAGACACTCCATTTACGCTGGAATTTGGGGGGACTCTACCCCTCTGCCTACACCTCCAACGGGATCTGCAATGGCCCTATTATTTGCCCCGTAACCAAACGGGGCCCCCGGGAACCACACGGGGCATGTATACCTTTAGACACATTACTGCCTTAAGGGTATTATAGGTACTTTGTTATAAAAAATGCTATTGATCGTACTGAAGTATATTAATAATAAATACTGAAAGGGGATACATTGGAAGCAACAAACACAAACAAGAGATAAATGTAGCAGAATCGGTTTTATTGAGTTTGTTCGTGAGAGGTAATGTGAAAGTGCAACACCTCCCACTCCTCCTAGCACCGGCTTAAGTGATATTTTACTTTAAAGACACATAGATTGGTGTTGATGTTCCCAAAGGACCAGTAAGTAATAACACTACTGATTTGTAGTCGGGATGACTTTTTACGGCCTGCGAAGCACTAAACAAACTCTTGTGTGAATGTCAATAAATACTGAAAAGGAGATCTCCCCTTGGAAGCAACAAACACAAATAAGAGATACAAGTAGCTGACTCGGTTTTATTAAGTATGTTCATGAGAGTTATATGTTTTTAATTTTAGTACACTGTTCAAGACAAACGTTGCAGTACAGGCCTTGAATTCGTCAACCATGTTTGAGAGTATTCTTAGATTTAAGCCCACGTATGCATATTTCAAATACAAATATTTCTATAAGTTTCGATGTAGTTCATACAATTGTTTATCTTTGCAGGTCATGAGAATATTTGTGAAGGACATTTGAGTACTTGAGCTCAAGTCTAGGGATAGTGCGAAGAATGATTAGTTAATTCCAGAGTTGGTCTTATATAACTCATATCTGATTTTTGTTTTGTTATTTCTCTCATGCAGTCATAGAACTCTCACTGGTCAACTTTAGAACGTCTGTCAATGAATATTACTACATTTCAAAACATGTATGTAAATCATTGCCCTAATGAAAAACTGACTTTGTTAAATAGTTTATTTTTTTCTAAAGCCAAAAACCAATGTATTACATATACTTTGTTTCGTTGTTGTTGTTTGTGTTGTTGGTGGTATTGTTTTTTGTGGGTGTGGGTGTGGCGTAGAGGGGGTTATTTATTCGCCCATCGCTGGTCCTCGTATAACGAAGTAGGTTGGCTCGGAACATTTTGAAAATATACACAGTTTTATACAATGAATCCCAAATAAAACGACGTGAACAACAGGGGCTAGAACAAACACTAGCATGACCCCATACAATGCTGCCATCGCCGGACGTGTCCAATCCAAGACCGTGTATATATAAGGTTTGTTTTTATGGCTGGTTTCCCCGAGAAGATGATAACAAAGTGTAAATACAACATACACCGCAGCAAACACCATTGGGAACCAGACGTGTAGAAGTCGCGTTGGCGTTCCACTGACAAATATATTCAATATGACATAGACTGTGTTGATTATGAGCAACGCAACGTTTATAACAGAAATAGTCGATCCAGCTGAAACAGAAAAAATATATATTGACACAACGCAATGTTTATGGTGGAACCAGTCGATCCAACACAATATTGACACAAAGCAATGTTTATGGCAGACCCAGTCGATCCAACACAATATTGACACAACGCAATGTTTATGGCAGACCCAGTCGATCCAACACAATATTGACACAAAGCAATTTTTATGGCAGACCCAGTCGATCCAACACAATATTGACACAAAGCAATGTTTATGGCGGAACCAGTCAATCCTTCTGCTGATTTGAAAAACTATATAATGACAAATGTATTAATTGTTAAATTAGCAAAGTCTTTTGTGACTTTAAAATGAATTGAATGGCACATCGTGTGAAATAATTTGTACACATATGTGGTCTCGCTGTATGTCCTCGCTAGAAACACTCAAAATGTATGTCCTTACCCTTATACACTAATGTCCAGTATCCCACCGTAATGGTGACGCTCGTGACGGCACTCAGCACGAACAAACACCAATGCATCTGCAGATACCATGGCATTTGTCTACATTGTCCTGCAAATAATATCGAAACAAATTTTAGGTTGTATATATTCACATAACTACACAATCTAAATAGTCACATAACTACACAATCTTAAATTATACGCGTGCATCTGAGAGGGCGTGTCTGGATTTGTAATTGCGTGTTCACTTGCTCTTAGCGAAAAATATGGTATTAAAACCAGTCAATTATAGCATACTCGTACATGAGATAGGACCTAAGCTAAGTCGTCAGCGACCTTTCTGTAACCGGGTACATGTAAACGGTGAATAATCGATTCTTGCATACCGGATAAGGTTATCCGCGTTTTACACGGGTGATGGAAAGCCTGATCTTACGCATGGGGATAGTGGGAAGATAAAAGTCACGAGCTGATATCAACAATGACAGTTGCATGACGTTATCGTGGTCATTGTGTAAATAAACATGCGAAACGTTAATAGTTGGCGACGTCAGTGCGCAGAATGTAATGGATGAATGAATGGTGTTTTACGGCACGTCGACACATAAATAGGTCATATTGTGCGCAAAAACCGACGAAAGATAACGAAATTAAGTAGTAATTAAAAATTAATGTAAATATATAAAGATAAAACTATTAAAGAGTAAGGGATGACAGAATGTAAATGATATGCAAAAATCATGGGTATCCGGTTCAGGGAGAGCACACCTTAAATACTTGAAGGCCAAATGCCTTAAAGCTCTTAACTTACTTAAAGTTGTTGCAAACACTAATTGGGGAGCAGATCGAAAAGCCCTCTTGCGACTTTACAGATCTCTTATCAGATCCAAGCTGGACTACGGCTCAATAGTATATGGATCGACTCGCAAGTCGTACTTGCAGATGCTCGACCCTATACATAATCAAGGTTTACGACTCGCCTTAGGTGCCTTTCGTACATCACTAGCCGAAAGTCTATATGTTGAAGCCAATGAACCATCACTGTCTCACAGACGAGACAAATTAGCTCTTCAATACGTCATTAAATTAAAGTCTAACCCTTCAAACCCAACTTTCGATAATGTTTTTAATCCTAGTTGTGAACCTCTTTTTGATCGAAAACCGAAGGCCATTCGACCATTTGGTCTTCGTATTAAACCAAAATTAAGAGACACTGAAATCGACCTAAATTTGGTTGCCAAGTACAAAGTACCACAAATTCCACCGTGGACTTTGGAAACTCCAACAATTATTTTTGATCTTTGTAATAATAACAAATCCAGTACAGACCCTACTGTCTTTCAAAGCAAATTTAATGAAATTAAATCGAAATACTGTGACTTTCAACATATCTACACAGATGGCTCTAAAGATGGAGATAAGGTAGCTGCAGCAGCTGTTGTTCACAAACACAGCATACAGAGCCGCCTGCCTGACAAGGCCTCTATCTTTTCAGCTGAACTTAAGGCAATTGAACTTGCCTTAAATTATATTCAGGAATCTGATGATGACCATTTTGTAATATTTTCTGATTCCCTTTCATCTCTTCAAGCACTGGGTAATATGAAACATGATAACCCAGTTGTGCTTCAATTTTTAGAAAAGTACAATTCTCTTATAATTGATAATGTTATTATTTTCTGCTGGCTTCCAAGCCATGTAGGAATACGTGGTAATGATAGAGCTGATAGTGCTGCTAAGGCAGCATTAGATTTACATATAACTAATACCAAATTACCTTATACTGATTTTAAAAGTTGTATTAACACATATATTCGTAACTCTTGGCAAGCCGCTTGGGATTTGTCAGTTAACAATAAACTCCATCCAATTAAACCGTTACTCGGAGAATGGCGTTCTTCTAGTAGACCCATTCGTCGAGAGGAAGTTGTCCTAGCCCGGTGCAGGATAGGGCATACACGTTATACTCATTCATATTTATTACAAGGTGAGCAATTACCGGAATGTATACCCTGCTTTGCACCGTTAACGGTCAAACACATCTTATTGGAATGTGTAGACTTTGATCCTATTTGCGTCAAAGGTACTACAATGTTAATACTATGAAAGAGTTATTTGATACTGTAGATTTTAGTCTTGTTTTAGATTTCCTGAAAGAGATCAGACTATATAAATCATTGTAATGTGTTCTTATATATATTTACTTGTTTATATACCCGTTGCCGGGCATTTATTGATTTACATACATAGTTTATATTACACCTTATCATCCCTTATTTTTATTTTATTTTTAATAGTTTTATCTTTATATATTTACATTAATTTTTAATTAATACTTCATTTTTCATATTTTTTTTGCGCACAATATGACCTATTTATGTGTCGACGTGCCGTAAAACACCATTCATTCATTCATTCAGGGAAGGAAATTTCAACCTTCGGTATAACTGTTTCAGAGCCTCGATTTCGAAAAAAAAAATTATACCTCGTGTTGGAATTCCCGATCGTCAAAGAAAACCCATGACATATGCTTATATTCCTAACCGTATGCCCTCGATAGCCCAGTGGTTAGAGCGCTGGTACGGTAATCAGAGATCCTGGGTTCGAGTTTCGGTTAAGGCACGATTTTTTCACCACCTGTTAGATTTGAGGGATCGTCCTAAATTATCTGAATGATACAAATCCGTCGGTAGGTGGATCACATTTCTGAAATACACCACGTTATCATTTGAATGTAGCTTCAAACCGTGGTCTTGGTATACTATCAGACTTACCAAAAATAAAAATTCACACACGCATATATCACGCTCTAATAAATGTGCACTAAAGGACCGAGTGACTAAAATCCTTAGTACTATCGGCGTGTTTTACGAAGCCCAATGTTACTATAGGCCACAAGCGGAACCGGAACTACCGGTCCTATTTAGAGTGGTTCATGATTCCTTCATCAAAAAAGTTTTAAGAGACGGAGAAACTCTGACAAAATGCAAATTGTGTCATACAACTCTGTTTTGCATTGTTCATAAAGTACTGTGTGATATTTTATGAACCATGTTTATACCATGTTTATACCATGCGTCATATTTGTCGGAAACGATGTATTGTCAAAATACAATAATGAATCGGTCAAAATTAAAATGGTTTGGCCTGGCCATATTAAGTTTAATAAACTAGAATTTAAGATCGTAAAACCATTCACATACCGTCCCAGATTGAAATGCTTGGCATGGTTATCTCTTAACTAATGCTTTTACTAACCACACGTTCCATCAACAACGGCAATGCCGATAATGCATTTGAAGTAATTCAAATCTTTTGAGATGAGGAGCAATCAATCAACGCGAATAATCATCAATTAACAATCAGCTATACTAACGACACTTTAATGAGCAGACCTCTTCGTATACCGCTGCGGGTTCGAATCCCACTGGGAGCTCGACTTGTAAGTGAGAAATTGACGATTCTTACGGAGTATGCAGAACTGGTTCTACCCAGGAAACGGTTGATGGTCTGCCTACACCACAAAATAATCAACCGTCATATATAGCCTAAAATGTACTGAAAAATGACGTAAACATCATTCAACCAACCTCTTCGTATATCGTTCCTGCGGACAAACACATACAACACCACAATGGCGTCAACGATCGTAGACAACGTCAGCAATACGTAGGCCCAGTTGGTAAGGAGTATCAACTCCCTTACAGGTTTTGCTATATGGGCAAAGCAAACCCAATCAACCCAGGCACCTATAAACCATGCTACGTGGTATAGTGCCCAACATATTCTCCATACCAAGTAACCTTTTTGGCAACCAAACTAAATAAAATAAAACAATATACATGTAATATCAGCACATTTTAAGGATATTATTATGTCAGAAGAAGTCAAAGTAGTTAGGTAAAATAGGAAATGTAGAGTTAACACCACGCATTCACTGCCATCAACGGACAGAACTAAAAACAACGTCTGAAGTTCTTTCTAGCTAATATAATCTCTTATCTAACATTATGAAAATACTCAATGCTGATTGGCTATTTGGGAGTTTCTAGAAAAAGCTATATAGACTTCTGACGTCACGTCCTTCAACCTTTAAACGATTTTCAACGTCGAAAAACATCCAAAACTACGGTGTACTGTTAGGGCCATGTTAACATCGCATCTTACCATCGGGTCGATGCTCGATGGTAAGATGCGATGGTCGATGGTAAGATGCGATGGTAAGATGCGATGGTCGATGGTAAGATGCGATGGTCGATGGTAAGATGCGATGTTAAGATGCGATGGTTGATGGTAAGATGCGATGTTCGATGATAAGATGCGATGGTAAGATGCGATGGTCGATGGTCCATCGCAGCTTACCATCGACCATCGCATCTTACCATCGAGTATCGACCTAGGTCGATGGTCTATGGTAACATGCGATGGTAACATGGCCCTAACAGTTCACCGTACAAACAACGATTATGTTGTTTTAAGGCAATTGAGCTGGTTAGAATCACGATAAAGGTGTATAATGTCTGCGTTTGTTGCTGAGAGATGGCGGTACAATGTAAGATGTGAGCATGTTTTTGTATTATGTTCAATCTCTCGAAAATGTGAGTATAAAATATATGAAAATCCATGTCAGATAGAAAATAAAATAATTCCAGCGGGTGTTTATTGTGCGAGATCAAAACCCGGTGTTTGGGATTTAAAACACATCGAAACCCCGGGCGTACGGCCCTTGGGATCGATGGTCTTGATGTGGGACAATATAAACCCGCTGGAAATATTTTATTTCTTAAACTCAAGACGTTTGCCCAATATTAGTTTACATTCTGTACCAAAAAGTAGTATTTAAATTGCTTCAACAGTCTTGCAATACGACCTGTTTAGTCTAAGGACAGATTGTGCCATTTGTCACATAAGTATAAAAAATCTTAGATGCACCTAAAAGTGCAAAGAACATACAATCTTTGAACGATGACGTTATCGCGCCTTTTACCATATATGATATATTGACAAAATACATTTTAAAATACACGATTAAAAATAAATTTACATATGTAAAATATATAAATCGTATGCTTATTTTTCATTTGCAGTGATTTTCTTGGCTTTAAAAAGACAGTTTGTCAATATGCCATATATGGTAAAAAAAGGCGCGATGACGTCATCGTTCCAAGATGGCCTCCTCCATTTATGTTTCTTTGCACATTTTCAATAGGTCATATCTCCTTTATTTTTCATTGCATTTTGATCATTCTGTCAGCTTTTTTCAAGTCTTTAACAGCCCTTTAAAATAAACCTTCTTTGAAAATAGTGCATCAACCCCTTTAATATACTTTGAATTTTTTAGTAATTATGCACTGGATGTCAAAAACTGATGTTGAATAAAGGCATATATTTTTTGTGGCAGTTAGACATATACGTGTTGTTGTTGTTTTCTTCAGAAAAAAAATGTTCTTATGTCTTCTTGCCCGGTAATACATCAGCTGCTTTGGAATGTAATGATCGGATCTCGTAAATGGCAGCATTCAGGGATTCAAGCAATTTAAATTATACTGTCACAGACACTGATGGCGCATACCTTAGTATCGTTGTTCGAGCACGGCATATATCGGAACATTACGGAATACATCAGTTAACTGTAGTAATTAAGTATTGCTTAGTAAGAATCAAGTTGATACAATATTTATTATGTGACTATTTGACTTGCTCTGAGTGATGAAACATAAATAATTAAACGCTTAGCATATGTATAATGTTATAATTGATATTTGATTTCTAAATTCAGTAGGAATTACTGCGTGATCGTACAATTTTGTTATTGCCAATTCCATTTCGAATAAACTGAAAGGTAAAAATGTGTAATTGTTTTCGTTAAAAACACTAAAGGTCATTGTAAAACATTTCAGTTCAAATGAAAATTAATAAAAGTATGAATTGTATCAAACACAAACATTTCCAAAAGTCAATAAATGCAAATAATTCACCTGAAATTGCACAAATGTCCGTGGATTATCATATTTTAACAATAAATTCTTCACTCTGAATTCCCGGCTACATCCTTCACAGCATGTCGCCATGTTTCATCAGTGAACTTAACTTACTGTGATTTACTTGTGAGATCAATATAATAAATACAATGACATAACCAAATAATTTATAAACGCTCGAATCCGTGTGTGATTTAAGTGTTTTATCTGTTCCATCTATAACATTTAAGGATATGAAAAGATTAACCCTGACTTAAATAAGCCTATTGTGTATACATTACATGTTCGGTTTCTATCCGTGGCCGAGTGGTTAACGTCTCTCACTTCAAATCACTTGCCCCTCACCGCTGTAGGTTCGATCCCTCAGGGGCCTAGGAATCTTTATGTGAGGAAGCTATCCAGCTGGCTTGCGGAACGTCGGTGGTTCTACCCAGGTGCCCGCCCGTGCACGAAAATTGCCCGGAGTCTTCCTCCACCAATGGAAGCAGGAAAGTCGCCATATGACCTTAGCTGTTGGTGCGACTATAAAATCCAATTCTATCAATTCAATCAATCTATTTGCCAAACCATCAGCCTTACGTGTACACTACTACAACATGTATACACCAACAGCTAATTCCAATTCCACCAACAGCTAACGGATCGTTCCAATCGATTTATTATTGTATGTAAAAACTGTATAGTACGTTATCTTTGAAATAAATATGTTTAAATCAACAGATAAACTAACTAGGAAACTCTCAAAACTTCAGGAAAATCTACCCCGTAACTTCTTTTACATTTTCTACCTAACATATAACGGAAGTCCAGTGTGTAGGTCTATTCCGTTAATTGCTCTAATAACTGATCTACGAATATATACATATTTTACAACAGTATAACTATGAAGATGGTGTTTCTCTCACATTATGAATTGAATGTTGTTTAACGGCTCATCAACACAGTACAGGTTATTTAGAGCCGCCCCAGAGAGAGGGGAAGGATACATAGGAATCCGGGAACCTGCCCTACTCTTATTATCGAATAGATTCCTATGGTTCTTTAACATGCTCGGTTGATAGACCGATACACGGGACCGCCCGGTTTACGTCCCCATCCGACGGACGAGGGTAAGGAAAAGTGTTGTGAGAGTTCTTATGCTATATCGATCATCAGACAAAAACACAAAAACAAAGGAAATACCTCTTTATATAATGCCTACGTCAAATAAGGAGTTAGCTTTGACGTAAATAATAGCATCTCTAGAATGATAATCCCAAAAAGGGATGCTAAACCCATTAATTATAATCATTAGCATAATCCAGATTTAGCCCAGCAGATTATAAGAATCCATCATGAGTATCCCTGGAGATAGGGAAATCTCACCCGAGGGTCAGAATTGTAATCAGGGACGAGGATCTGCCGATTTTGCAATTCTAATCTCGAGAGTGAAATTTACCTATTTCTACGGTGTTCCGTTAGGGCCATCGTACCATCGCGCATCGACCTTTATAAGTCGATGCGCGATGGTACGATGGTACGATGACGATGGCACGATGGTACGATGGCGATGGTACGATGACGCGATGGTACGATGGCGATGGTACGATTGTACGATGGCGATGATACGATGGTCCATCGCGTCATCGCCATCGTACCATCGCGCCATCGCCATCGTACCATCGTACCATCGCGCATCGACTTTAAACGCGATGGTACGATGGTACGATGGTACAATGGCCCATCGTACCATCGCGTATCGACCTTTTACAAGTCGATAAAGGTCGATGCGCGATGGTACGATGGGCCATTGTACCATCGTACCATCGTACCATCGTACCATCGCGTTTAAAGTCGATGCGCGATGGTACGATGGTACGATGGCGATGGTGCGATGGTACGATGGCGATGACGCGATGGACCATCGTATCATCGCCATCATACCATCGCCATCGTACCATCGCGTCATCGTTCCATCGCCATCGTACCATCGTGCCATCGCCATCGTACCATCGTACCATCGCGCATCGACTTGTAAGGGTCGATACGCGATGGTACGATGGCCCTAACGGAACACCGTATATTTCATATCGATAAACTCATGTGTGACGGATTATATTTCTCCCATTATGCGCTTAGTAAATGTACATGCATAATCCTATGACTGTATTGTATTTGATCTTACTCTAGAAACAGTATATTAAATCATTCTAGAATTATTCTATTTTTAGAATTTTGTGATTCTTGGTTCCAAGAAATTCATTACTCAATGAGTGATACAAACAATCTTAATCTGTTTCTCACAACAATTAAAATGCTCATTCTGTTCTTATAACACACTGAGTTGCATCATAGTAGCATGACATGATGTAATAATAGCATGACGTGATGTCATAATTTAGCAGGGTGTGATGGCATAATACCAGAAAGTGATGTCATGATAGAAACAACGAAATGAAAATATGAATGAAGCAGTCTGATTGGTTAAGTGATAAAAAATTGACCAATGAAACTCGTTAATTTAAAGCTCATTACATTCTCAGAACACACTGAGGTTTTACTGGACATTGAGTAATAATAAAATAATTCTAAAATGATTCAATAGACTGTTTAGAATAAGGCAACAAAGAGTTTACTCTAGAATAAGGCGACGTCACGTTGGTGGTGACGTCATGACGTTTCATGTAAGAGTCACATGTCATGTGAGGGGGCACTCCAGAGATTAATGTCCAATTCTCAACAATTAAACCCATGACAAGTCCTTAGCCTGAATCCTTCATCAAAATAAATCACACCATCGTTGGATCATTCATTGAAAAACATTAAAGGTCATTAAATTACCCATGTTTTTATAACAAATAAAAGTACTAACAAACATTTTCTTTACAATGTTTGCCTCGTGTCTTTAAGATTACACCCCACACGCGCACACACACACACACACCCACCCCACACACACACACCCACACACCGCACACACCCACCCTCTCAAAACAAACTTAAAATGCAATTTTACCAATATTCCCATGTCAATACGTATACATAACAATAAAAAATCCTCTGCATATCCGGGTCATTTCTGCGCTCATCATATCAGGATATGCAAAAGTGTACATGCCTTCACCAGCTTTTTAAGAAGTTATACTAAATTGATGAACCCGTGAGGCAAAATCAGCCAATTTAGTTAGTTTTTGGAAGTGTGTGATATTTTCGCATTTTTACTATTTTTAGCCTTAAGTAAAAAAAAAAAATGCATATTTCACTATATCAAAATAAACTTATACATGTAGGCAGTCAAAACTGAAAAAAAAACACAACAAACATGCACTTCATAATCATTATTAATACAATCCAAGGACCTTAAAGATGCTTAGTTGTTTTCTTTTTGATTTACACCATTAGTTGTTTTATTTCTGATTTACATTCGTGCGAAACTGAGGACTGCCCCGGGAGATAGAGTTTTTTCACATGAGGAAAACACCTATCTCACATGACTAGAAATGGGAAAAATACACATTTTGACTGATGGTGCTAACTGAAGACAGAAACAGTGTCCTCAGTGTCCGGGTTTCTTCAAGCAGAATACTGGCACCTGTACACATTTATACCACCTCTCTTTCCTTTGTCAGGTTCAACATTGCATTTATTCATCAATACAATGGTTGTGTATGTCACAGGTTCAAAATACCCATTTTGGCATATTACGCAAATCCAATTAAAAAATAATGGAATGAAAGAAACACCTGCTTTAAGTATTAATCTATAAACAACCCCGATGACAGATAACATATATTAAAGGATCTGCACTTGTAATCAAATATAATGTAAAACAAAAGGAAGTAATAAGATATTGAACTGTTTTATTGTCATTGATTTTATTTCTTTAATAAATGTCACGAAGGAGAATCAATAGAGGATATTTGCTGTTTTGTATTCATGACAATGCAACAAATTTTCTTTTTATTTTATGCTTTATAATCAAAGTGTACTGCAGTATGCAGATTTATCATTTTAAACGACGTCATTGGTTTAGTATGATACAATTGCTGTTTTTAATTTCCTTTAGCTTCTAAACTACTTAACCGATTTCAAAATTCTCATTTTCTTAGTTAAGTTATTTCCAATCCAATGATATAACTTTCATAGCAACTTTTTGAAAAAAATGACCAGCTGACATGTTTAACTGTAAATGACAACAATTCTGAAATACTTGACCAGTTTTAAAAATTCTGCTCATTTTCTTAGTTAGACCATTTACAGTCGAATGATATTTGCAAACTCTTTACGTTAAATACAGTACTGAACTGGCTCAATTTTTCAAAGAGGAACATATTTTCGTTGTTTGTTTTTCTGAACGTTCTTTAACTGTTTAGTTACGCCCCCCCCCCACCCCCCCCCCCACCCCCACCCTCCACCCCTACCACCACCACCACCACCATCACCCCCTCCACCATCCTCTCCACTTTCACCTACCCCCCCCCCCCTCCCACCACCACCACCACCACCCTCTCCACCACCCTCTCCACTTTCACCACTGCTCCCTTAACCCAACAATCCCACAAATATTTGAAACGTTCCTACGCCATCTGTTTTCTACATAACTTTCATATCTGCAGATCAGTATTAATAGTCAATTAATTGTTCAAATCACTTTGTTTTTGCACATAGCGTATTTTTGATTTTATTGCACCAATAATTTATTTAACCTAGGGTGTAATAACAAAGACAATTTGAAAACTCCGATTTTGTGTTACCTTTTATTTAAATATATGCAAGCAGTTTTAAAGGCAAAATTATACTGGATAAGATCATCAAGGTATATTTTATTAAATTCACTTAGAAGTTAAAGAGACACACGGCAATATCGACTTTTTAAAAACTCACGGCGTCCCGTTAGTTTTTATATTAAGTTGCATTTGTTCAATAATTAATATTAATTATTAGAATAGTTCAAAGCAAATTGTTTTTACATATTACTATCTTTTTATAATATTGCACCAATAATATATTAAAAAAATGGTAAAATAACGAAGAAAATTGAAATCTCAGTTTTTTTTATTTAATTATATGCAAGCAAGTTTAAAGTCAAAATGACGCAGGATAAGTAAATCGAGAAGCAAATTTTAATGTTTGAATAAAGCTCAAGATTGCCATGAGTCCCTTTAACAGCCAACATTTGTGCTCGACTAGACATGACCAATAAGGGGATTGGACTTTGTTGTACGGAGAATTTAAGTACAGGATTTAAAAGATAAATACTTCCGACGTAATACGCATCTACTGATCATGCGATATAAACCATTGATAAAACTCGAGATATAATCAAAATCTATAAGGAAATGGACACTTGCTATAACATTGGAGATAGTTTGTATGCATTATACGTTATTATTAATGATACAATTTGGTGGGAAATACGATCAAATTGGTGGGAAATACGAACAATTTGGTGCAATCATATGTCCTTAACACTTTTCTGAATGAAATTATATGGGATTTGAGATTCCAGTAAGATGTTTAATATGTGAATTGCAGAAATATATTATACATATATAATGAATACATGAATTCCAGTATGGCAGTGCATATGTAACAACTAACTGAGTTCCATGAAGATGATGCAGATGCAACGCTTGTCTGGGTTCCAGTAAGATTTTGTTTGTGTAATACGTGTAAGCAATGAATACCTAAGTTTGAACTGAATTGAATTGGGGTTTTACGGAGCAACAACACAAGAAAGGTTATATGGTGCCAAACAGGGATGAACATGCCAGGCTCATCCTCCATTTACATCTAGATAATATATGGAGAATGGGCCTAGAACCTTCTAACCTGCAGAACTGCAGAGTTGATGCAAATTCTATTGTAGACACTCCATTTACGATGGATCCACGTTTCCACATTTGCATATGCGTTGTCATGAAGAAAACCTTGAATGAGTAGGATAAAAAATGACAAAATGAACATGAAGGGGGTTTGAACAAGACGTATCCATAAAGCATACCTAGGTTCCAGTATACCGTTTTATAATGACACTGTTCTCTACATGGCATATACAGCAGAAGAAGTCTAGATGTTTGTTTTTTAAATAACAGACTTTTTAAATAGTGTTGAACAGAAAACAACAGTAAACGGACTCGTGCTGGTTGATTTAATATATCAACCGCAACACACGAAAACGTCCCTTCGGACGTTTAGACGACAACGTCATAAAGTAACAATTTATGACGTCGGCCGGTAATCAATGAATTACTAATCAAATTTCTCGTCACTCTGTGTTTTACCTAATTATTATATCATAGGGAATATGTTTTCTTAATATAAATAGTTGATGCTATAGAAAATGGGTAATTGTTTATTTTTTGTGTTATTTAATCAACGACTTCGTCCAAGACGTCGACGTCAGCGTCAAAATTAATGGTGAGTCATTAATTTTCAAATTGAGATAAAATCATTTTTAATTAAGATATCAACATAACATAAAAAGAGTTTTAAAGAGAAAATACCCGTGTTTCATAAACATCAAAAAACATAAAATGTGAACATTTTGTCTGAAGGGTGTTTTCGTGTGTTTCGGCTCATTATTATATAAGTACGTATTATTTGATCACAACAATTTAAGCATCCTCTGCTCTCGATAAACTGCTTTCAAAATATAAGGATACACAATATATAATCAAAATACACTTAGTCCATTGTGTGACATGCTTTGTAGCATGGTCACAGGCAATTCTCTTTGTTCAGACACAGGTGTAAATCGTTTAATTGAAAATAAGACCTGTCAGAATAACTGTGAGAATAACAGTGAGAATAACAGTTAGAATAACTGAAATAGAGCTGAAATGGACCTTCTACAAAACAAATTGAGTATGATTTCATCTCGTTGGTTAATTTAAACACCTCAATGGGCTACGCCCATCTCGATGTTTAAATGAACCAACGAGATGAAACCATACTCTTTCTATTACTCATCACATAATTTACGGTGTGGGAGTGGAATAACACTATTCTATATTTTCGATATACCACTAGTTATATAACTATGCAAATAAGCCCAGTACGCGCTGTCAAAAAAATCGATAATGACTATGATCCAATTCCCACGGTTTATGTCGGTTTCGCGTGTTAAAGCGACAGGCAAAATGTAATAAAAGTCGATATGTGAGTTAATGATAAATAGAATATAACATTCGTTCTCATTCATTATTGAATTTATTAAACTCATAAGAAATCGCATTATAACATTTTGCCAACTCGTTTAATAAATTCAATAATTAATGAGTACTCTTGTAAGATCCTCTATTTATATAAGCATGCTAGTTTTTCATGGGAAACAATCTGCTTTCAGATGACTGTCCGTTAAAAGCCTCCACTGATTCCCTCTTTCATCTCTATTTCCCCTGATGGTATTTCACTGGCGCCTGATACGCAACACTTTGAATGAATAAGCAGTTTAATGCAATGTATTCCATACAAAACGACGTGAACAAACGGCACGACAACGAACGTTATGAGACAACTGTACAGAACTGCGGTTCCCGGGTTGCTCCAATTTAAAACTGAGTACACATATGGGTTGTCGTTATGGTTGGTTCCACCAGCCAGATGGTAAAATAGTGTAAATAATGAATATGCAACACCAAAGACTACCGTGTACCAAACGTGTAATAGCCGTATTGGAGTTCCAGTGACGCAGACGTTCAATATGACGTAGATTGTGTTGATCATGTGTATATTAACATTAATTGCAGAAATAGATGATCCCGCTGAAATAGACAAAAATACTCATAGTCAAATATATTATGAATTAATGATAATGAAGTTGGAGATAAATAAAATAGCATAGTGACTACAATCCACTAAATTATACATTTTTAGATGTTGAATTACCCGTCAATGAAAATTGTTTAATACACTTTTACTATTTTCTTGTAATTAGTTCATATTTTAATTAAACGTTATAAAATATTATACTCAGAAAAAGTCCTGATATTATTATTAATTTGAATTTTATTTTAGTAGATTTAAGATAACGCTGAAAATCACGGGGTGTGAACATCTCTGCATTCAAGGCTTCGTCTGCATGAGTTTGACACAGTTCAGCTTACTAACCGCGACACTGGGTGTCAGTACCTAAATCAGTGTTTAAACATAATTTATTGCCATAAGAACAATCGGGTCGGACCACAAGTTCTATCAACATTAGTTATGGTACTCGCCTTAAGCACAAAGAGTAAACATGGCTGGCACAACGAGTAAACATGACACAAAGACAAAGAGTAAACATGGCACAAAGAGTAAACATGGCACAAAGAGTAAACATGGCACAAAGAGTAAAACATGGCACAAAGAGTAAACATGGCAAAAAGAGTAAAACATGGCACAAAGAGTAAACATGGCACAAAGAGTAAAACATGGCACAAAGAGTAAACCATGACACAAAGAGTAAACATGGCACAAAGAGTAAACACGGCACAAAGAGTAAACACGGCACAAAGAGTAAACCATGGCACAAAGAGTAAACATGGCACAAAGAGTAAACATGGCACAAAGAGTAAAACATGGCACAAAGAGTAAAACATGGCACAAATAATAAACATGGCACAAAGAGTAAAACATGGCACAACGAGTAAAACATGACACAAAGAGTAAAACATGGCACAAAGAGTAAAACATGGCACAAATAATAAACATGGCACAAAGAGTAAAACATGGCACAACGAGTAAACAAGGCACAAAGAGTAAAACATGGCACAAAGAGTAAACATGGCACAAAGAGTAAACACGGCACAAAGAGTAAACATGACACAAAGAGTGAAACATGGCACAAAGAGTAAACATGGCACAAAGAGTAAAACATGGCACAAAGAATAAACATGGCACAAAGAGTAAAACATGGCACAAAGAGTAAACATGGCACAAAGAGTAAAACATGGCACAAAGAGTAAAACATGACACAAAGAGTAAACATGACACAAAGAGTAAACGTGGCACAAAGAGTAAAAAAGGGCACAAAGAGTAAAACATGGCACAAAGAGTAAACATGGCACAAAGAGTAAAACATGGCACAAAGAATAAACATGGCACAAAGAGTAAAACATGGCACAAAGAGTAAACATGGCACAAAGAGTAAAACATGGCACAAAGAATAAACATGGCACAAAGAGTAAAACATGGCACAAAGAGTAAACATGGCACAAAGAGTAAAACATGACACAAAGAGTAAAACATGGCACAAAGAGTAAACATGGCACAAAGAGTAAAACACGGCACAAAGAATAAACATGGCACAAAGAGTAAAACATGGCACAAAGAGTAAACACGGCACAAAGAGTAAAACATGACACAAAGAGTAAACATGGCACAAAGAGTAAAACATGGCACAAAGAGTAAACATGGCACAAAAAGTAAACATGGCACAAAGAGTAAATCAGTGTTGTGTTCACATACCGATTGATTATGGTTCTGTATTTAAAGCTACTATAGCTGTATACAAGGCTAGTGGGCGTGTACCTAAAGCAAATGGGAGCTGTTTAACGCTTGGTTTACTACCAACTGCAAGCTCGTGAAGCGTGGCTGAATTTTTTATGTAAATCAGTTTTATAGCGAACCTATTTCATTTCTTTACCTGCGATCGGCAAAGTAACATCAAAAATACACTCCCAATCACTGAACAAATGGTTCAGCTTATGCGAGTTTCGAACCCATGACTTTTCGGATTGACAATCATTACGTTTTGGCATTCGACTTATCCAGTCCGTTGATTAATATCGTTGTTTTTGTCGATATACTGTTAGCAGTGAAGACGTTATCCTTTGTTCATTTTTCCAGAAAATATAGATTACAAATGCCAAGGTTAGAATAGTATACGCTGAAAATATACTATGTATGTTTTGTTGATATAACATTGAGAAATAACCAAAAATCCATTATTAAACGAACACTGTCAGATAGTTAAAATGAAAAGTAGTATTTCAGTTGTCTATTTGGCCTGATGGTTATGTATACAGACTGTTAATCCGGATCTCTCGAGTTCTAATCACGTGCTGAGCGAATAATTTTTCAGTGATGTTCTTTGATATCGATGCTGCTTTAAAATGATGTCCTGGTACAGGTTTTTCTCCTTGTATACGGGTTTACGGCCATGTCTCACAAGCTTGAATGTGATAGTAAACCAAGCGTAAACCCCCTCCCATTAATTGCTTTAGGTACACGCCCATCAGACTGATCTAGAGCTATAGTGTCTTTAGGTACACGCCCATCAGACTGATCTAGAGCTATAGTGTCTTTAGGTACACGCCCATTAGACTGATCTAGAGCTATAGTGTCTTTAGGTACACGCCCATCAGACTGATCTAGAGCTATAGTGTCTTTAGGTACACGCCCATCAGACTGATCTAGAGCTATAGTGTCTTTAGGTACACGCCCATTAGACTGATCTAGAGCTATAGTGTCTTTAGGTACACGCCCATTAGACTGATCTAGAGCTATAGTGTCTTTAGGTACACGCCCATTAGACTGATCTAGAGCTATAGTGTCTTTAGGTACACGCCCATTAGACTGATCTAGAGCTATAGTGTCTTTAGGTACACGCCCATTAGACTGATCTAGAGCTATAGTGTCTTTAGGTACACGCCCATTAGACTGATCTAGAGCTATAGTGTCTTTAGGTACACGCCCATTAGACTGATCTAGAGCTATAGTGTCTTTAGGTACACGCCCATTAGACTGATCTAGAGCTATAGTGTCTTTAGGTACACGCCCATCAGACTGATCTAGAGCTATAGTGTCTTTAGGTACACGCCCATTAGACTGATCTAGAGCTATAGTGTCTTTAGGTACACGCCCATTAGACTGATCTAGAGCTATAGTGTCTTTAGGTACACGCCCATTAGACTGATCTAGAGCTATAGTGTCTTTAGGTACACGCCCATTAGACTGATCTAGAGCTATAGTGTCTTTAGGTACACGCCCATCAGACTGATCTAGAGCTATAGTGTCTTTAGGTACACGCCCATTAGACTGATCTAGAGCTATAGTGTCTTTAGGTACACGCCCATTAGACTGATCTAGAGCTATAGTGTCTTTAGGTACACGCCCATTAGACTGATCTAGAGCTATAGTGTATTTAAGTATAACGTATAGCACACAACAAACTTGATTACACACAGATTACACACATATTACACACATGTAATGCTACAGTTGACAATTTCCACATATACACAACGAGTGTCTATTGTATATAAATAGTATAATAATGATGCTGGATTAGTTTTCGTACAAAGTCATAGTTGGTAATGGGCCAAAAAGAAATAGCCAATCTCTAGAGAAGGTATTCCACTCCCCCCTTTCCCACCCCTATCATCCCACTCTCCAAAACGGAAACTGTATAACATGGCCTTTAGTTGAATACGGATCACATATATTCGTTTTCAGCAATCATCTTCGTCTCTTGTTAAAATGTTTTATAATACCATTTATTCATTATTTCATATATAATACTTCAGAGAAGTAAACTTTGGTGTATATATTTAGACAATTTAGTCAAACTGTATGATTTTGACCTTAATATGCGGGTGTTATGCAAGCTATATTGACACATTTATACAATCAGCGTAAACTTATTGATTTTGAACACAATTTGTGTATTGGAATGTTTATTTCTCTAAAATGAAAAATATTCTATTTATCTGTTAATTCAATACCGTTTAATGCTTGCGTTTGTTATGCAATATGGCAGCTACATATTTGTGTAAAGTGTAGACTTTGGTACGGGAGTCCTGTACATCAACATTAAATGTAGAACTATATATATAATATTATTCTAGTATATTCCAAAAGGAAAACATATTGTACAATGTATATACTATGCTGTTTTAACCTTTCGGCCTAAGGAGGTCTTCATAAAGAACCATATAACACTTAAACACGATGTACTTACACCAGTAGCTGTTTAGCTGTTAACATCCACTCATTATGCCATGAAACGTTAACATTCACTCATTATGCCATGAAACGTTAACATCCACTAATTATGCCATGAAACGTTAACATCCCACTCAATATGCCACGAAACGTTAACATCCACTCATTATGCAACGAAACGTTAACATCCCACTCATTATGCCATGGAACGTTAACAACCCACTCATTATGTCATGAAACGTTAACATTCCACTCATTATGCCACGGAACGTTAACATCCCACTCATATGCCATGGAACGTTAATATCCCACTCATTATGCCATGAAACGTTTAAATCCAACTCATGCTGCGATGGAACGTTAACATCCCACTCAATATGCCATGGAACATTAACATCTCACACAATATGCCATGAAACGTTAACATCCCACTCATTTTTACACGAAACGTTAACATCCCACTCATTATGACACGAAACGTTAACATCCCACTCATTATGACACGAAACGTTAACATCCCACTCATTATTCCATGAAACGTTCACATCCCACTCATTATACCATGGAACGTTCACATCCCACTCATTATACCATGGAACGTTAACATCCCATTCAATATGCCATAAAACGTTAGCATCCTACTCATTTCACAATGAAACGTTCACATCCCACTCAGTATGTCACGGAGCGTTAACATCTCACTCATTATGCCATGAAAGGTTAAAATCCAACTCATTCTGCGATGGAACATTATGATCCCACTCAATATGCCATGGAACGTTTAACATCCCACTCATTTTACCAAGGAACGATAACATCACATTCAGTATGCCATGAACCTTTAACATCCCACTCATTATCACACGAAACGTTAACATCCCACTCATTATATCATGGAACGTTAACATCCCACTCAATATGCCATGGAACATTAACATCTCACATAATATGCCATGAAACGTTAATATCCCACTCATTTTGACACGAAACGTTAACATCCCACTCATTATGACACGAAACGTTAACATCCCACACATTATGCCATAGAACGTTATCATTCCACTCAATATGCCATGAAACGATATCATTCCACTCAATATACAAAGGGACGTTAACATCCCACTCAATATGCCATGAAACATAAACATCCCACTCATTTTGCTATGAAACGTTAACATCCCACTCAGTATACCATGAAACATTAACATCCCACTCATTCTGCAATGAAATGTTAACATCCCACTCATTATGACACGAAACGTTAACATCCCACTCAGTGTACCATGAAACATTAACATCCCACTCATTCTGCAATGAAATGTTAACATCCCACTCATTATTCCATGAAACGTTCACATCCCACTCATTTTTCCTTGAAGCGTTAACATCCCATTCAATATGACATGAAACGATAGCATCCCACTCATTTTGCCATGAAACGTTCATAACCCACTCAATATACCACGGAACGTTAACATCCCACTCAATATGCCACGGAACGTTAACATCTCACTCAATACACCACGGAACGTTAATATCCCACTCAATATGCCACGGAACGTTTAACATCCCACTCATTATACCAAGGAACGATAACATCACATTCAGTATGCCAATGAAATGTTAACATCCCACTCATTATGACACGAAACGTTAACATCCCACTCATTATTCCATGAAACGTTCACATCCCACTCATTATTCCTTAAACGTTAACATCCCATTTAATATGACATGAAACGATATCATCACGCTCATTTTGCCATGAAACGTTTATAACCCACTCAATATACCACGGAACGTTAACATCCCACTCAATATGCCACGGAACGTTAACATCTCACTCAATACACCACGGAACGTTAACATCCCACTCAGTATGCCACGGAACGTTAACATCCCACTCATTATGACACGAAACGTTAACATCCCACTCATTATTCCATGAAACGTTAACATCCCACTCATTATGCCATGCAGCGTTAACAACCCACTCATTATGCCATGAAACGTTAACATCCCACTCATTATGCCACAGAACGTTAACATCCCACTCATTATGCCATGGATCGTTAATAACCCACTCATTATGCCATGAAACGTTAAAATCTCACTCATTCTGCAACATCTCACTCAATATGCCATGGAACGTTTAACATCCCACTCATTGTACTATGGAACGTTAACATCCCACTCATTATATAATGGAACATTAACATCCCACACAATATGCCATAAAACATTAACATCCCACTCATTATACCATGAAACGTTAACATCCCACTCATTTCGCCATAAAACGTTCATATCCCACTCAGAATGCCACGGAACGTTAACATCCCACTCATTATGCCATGGAACGTTAACCTTCCACACAATATGCCATCAAACGTTAACATTCCACTCAATATACAAAGGGACGTTAACATCCCACTCAATATTCCATGGAACGTTTAACATCCCACTCATTGTACTATGGAACGTTAACATCCCACTCATTATATAATGGAACGTTAACATCCCACTCAATATGCCATGGAACATTAACATCTCACACAATATGACATAAAACGTTAATATCCCACTCATTATACCATGAAACGTTAACATCCCACTCATTTCGCCATAAAACGTTCATATCCCACTCAGAATGCCACGGAACGTTAACATCCCACTCATTATGCCATGGAACGTTAACATTCCACTCAATATGCCATGGAACGTTAACATTCCACACAATATGCCATGTAACATTAACATTCCACTCATTTTGCTATGAAACGTTAACATCCCACTCATTATGACACGAAACGTTAACATCCCACTCATTATTCCATGAAATGTTCACATTCCACTCGTTATTGCTTGAAACGTTAACATCCCATTCAATATGACATGAAACGTTAGTATCCCACTCATTTAGCCATGAAACGTTCACAACCCACTCAATATGCCACGGAACGTTAACATCCCACTCAGTATACCACGGAAAGTTAACATCTCACTCAAAACACCACGGAACGTTAACATCCCACTCAATATGCCACGGAACGTTAACATCCCACTCAGTATGTCACGGAACGTTAACATCCAACTCAATATGCCACGGAACGTTACCATCCCACTCGATATGCCATGAAACGTTCACATCCCACTCGATATACCACCGAACGTTTCCATCCCACTCAATATGCCACGGAACGTTAACATCCCACTCAGTATACCACGGAACGTTAACATCCCACTCAATATGCCACGGAACGTTAACATCCCACTCAGTATGCCACGGAACTTTAACATTCCACTCAGTATACCACGGAACGTCATGGAGCGATACAACCTCAGTATAACATGGGACGTAAAACATTCCACTCATTACGTCATGGAGCGATCCAACCTCATTATTGTATACTTTCATATTGTCCCGTTTAGTTTGCATTGAGCTAAGTGTGCAATATTCTACGATATTGCATACATTGATATTGCACGGGAAATTTTGCTCGTGCTTGCTAAGAGCAGCGAAATAGAAATAAGGAACTAAATTCAAATAAAAATAACGGAATCCTTCCTATAGTGTCAACAAAAAAATACGTGTTTTTTTTCCAACCTTTTATGGCAAAAATTGATAAAATAATTCAAATGGTCACTCACCCACTGTTTTTAAAGTTATCGAATGGTAAACAAACTTCAGAAAATCGCTTGATGTTTTAATGACGTCATCCGACGTCGACGTCGTTTTCGCGCAAAATAATCATCCACACAAAATGAAACTGAATGGCAAGATAGGAATTCCATAAAAAGCTATAAAAATAACACAAATACAATGAAAAGTAATAGTCATACAATTAACATTGATCGAAAACAATATGAAAGTATACAATAAAGAGGTTATTGAATTTGTATGGCTAAATATGACTTGGAACTCGTTGTTTTGGCAAGCTCGTCGTCCTTTGCCAAAACAACTCGTTCCAAGTTATATTGAGCCATACAAATTCAATAACCTATAGTATAACATGGGACGTTAACATTCCACTCATTACGTCATGGAGCGATACAATCTCACTATAACATGGGACGTTAACATTCCACGTATTATTCCATGGAACGATAACATCTCAATTTAACATTGAACGTTAACATTCCACCATACTACATAACTATTTTATCACTTAGTGCATAACACCATAACTTGACATACAAACCAATTTTTACAGTAGTAAACAACCAGAAAAATACAACTGACCCCGATAGATGAATGCCCAATAGCCTATTGTGACGGTGACACCGGAGACATGGCTTAACACGAACATACACCAATGCATTTGCAAATACCATGGCATCTCTATACATTGTCCTGTAATAAATGGAAAATATATAATTATGTATAGTAAATGAAACGTAAAATTAAATGAAGTGTATCGTTACTAAATGTAGTATGCTAACACTTTATATACACTGAACAAACTTTATAATCGGTCACCTGGGTTTTGTATAGATATAATTCGAAAACAAACAAGACATGAATGTAATTTTATAATCTATCATATGAATCAGTTCAATTCACAGATTTTCTGAAAATGTCTTGAATTCAAGACCCTCAAAATAAATATGCTTACGGATGGCGGGAGGTGTACAGTACTGGTTCTACCCAGGAAAAGTGGGTGGTCTGCCTCCACCACAAAAAATCGACCGTCATATATACCTTACATGTGTTGAAAATGACGTAAAACGCCATACAAACAAACAATCAAAACCAAAAGTCACACTTTCAGAATTGCGTCTATTGTCCACATCAATAGTAACCTTAATGATAGACGGTATGAAGGCGAAATTGTGCAGCCAGTCATTGAGCCATACATCGTAGTAAATAGAGGGATGGCCTTGTCTGAAGATATTCCCACATATAATGTTGCTAGAACCACCCGACAAATGCTAGAAAGTAGATATAAAATAAAGCATTCCAGGACCACAGTCAACCAAAAAAAACGCATGAAGACAAACAATAATTACAAAGATGAAAAAGAGTGTAGATAGGACATTACAAACATAAAATGGTTGACAATATGGCTACTGCGTTGGAACCATATCAGCATTATCTCATGGCCTGGGAAAAGTCCGGAACTAAATTCAATTGCACACGTATGGGACTTGTTAATATGTCGCGTGTGAGAACTTCCACAGCAACAAAAACTCCGTTTTACCAAGTGTCTCTCAAACATGGAATTCCCATTCCACAATGATACCCCAGCACTACATTGTGTCAATAAAAGCCCGATGCCGAGCGTACATTGCAGCTTATGGAGGTCACAACAGATAGTAAAAGCCATATTTGGAAATTGTCACTTTGGGTTTTGTGGGTGTTGAATTTCATACCCATGTTATGTCAGAACTATTCGGCTTTTCTCAATAAAACATTCAGCAAAATGTGAATTGAAATGTTTCGTAAGATATATTGTTAAATTACATTAATGTCTCTCTTATTTTCAAATTATATCCATAAATCCCAGGTGACCAGTTATAAATTGTGTTCAGTGTATAATTTCACTAGAACGAGATCAAATCAAATATTACACTTGATCATATTAAGTTTACTTTATCATTGCTTCTACAAACACAGCTTTTATTTGAACCGCCTATTTAATTTGCATATAAATATACTTAATAATGCCATTTGTATTTGCATCAGTGTAGTTGGATTTACATAATTATACAACATGCTTTGTAATTATTTCTACTCGTATATGTGTACATGACATAATCGGTGTAAATGTATCCAATAATCGTCACATCTCAAACTCTTATAATTTTATTTTTTAGATAATTACCATCATTACACGTTATTTTCTAGGGAGGGAGGCAAACCCCTCATATCGATTTTCCGAAAAAGCAGAAACACGAGATACGTGAAACTAACTAGTGGTTAGGTAATAGATAATCTGGTCTCAGCAGTTGGTTTATTTCAACACTATGGTGGCTGATATGTGTCTTTTCGTTATTTCGCTGGGAAATAACGCCGAGCGAAATAACGCCACGCGAAATAGTCTCTATCATCCAGAGACACTCACGCTGACTGCGAGCGCTAGCGAGCGTCTGGACTCACTGTTCTTTAAAAATTGTGTCCGATAGACGGCGCCAACCGTCACAAATGACTGCGACCTGACGTTATTTTGATTGCAATATCTAAGTGCACGTTGAATTACGCGCAGCATTAGTTCCAATGGGATGTGTGTACGTCCTTATTAAATAGACAACAAACTTCGTTTTATTGTAGTTTCTCTAAAAACATAATATAATCTTACAAAATGATGGTTAAAATTTAATTTTTAGCATTCTTTTAATCGGAATCCGCTGACTAGGTTTGGAGTAATTGTATTGCACAACATTGCGCGTAACTTCACGTAATTTTTGACGCCGTCTGACGTAGGGGGTGATTCCCATGGATTTCCATAACAAACTGAAGTTGACCAATCAGAGGCCGGTGATATTTTTTTGTCAACATCTCGTTTTGATGTCAAACATGTTAAAGAAGCTTTACTCCAGACCATCGTATGGACTTCTTTGAGAGAAATCTCGCGAGAGGTCTGAATGATCGAGACTACACTAGTCTCGGCCAGCTAGACCGTATCATGCATATGTCTTACTGGCAGATATCGGTCTGGGCAGATTAGGCCAATTAAAGCGCCCACTAGCGATTAGCACAATTTATTCGCGCTTTTTTTTCACGCGCATTAGGGTGACGTTTGCGTGACGTCAAGTTGTAAATAAACGTACAACGTCAATTGTTGATGCATCATTTAAACTTTTTAACGTCACTTGCTGCTTCTCGTAAGTTAAAAATAAGAAATTATAATTAAATTAACTTAAAAACATGTTTTTTGAAAGTCTCGTTGAATCTCTCAAAATCTCGCCGAAATCGCCCAAAACGTTAGGGCGATTTCAAACGTCCTATTTTCCCCAGGCCCTGGTTCTGGATCCGTGTAGGATAGCGTAACGAAAAAATCAGAAGCGGGCGGGGTGACCGATGCTAGAGACTACACGTTAAAAGACGCCGGGTGAAATAACGAAAAGACGAAAAAACACCGGGCGAAATAACACCACGCGGAAAGATGCCGGGCGAAAAGACGCCGGGCGAAATAATGCCATGCGAAAAGACGCCGGGCGAAATAACGAAAAGACGAAAAAACGCAGCGCGAAATAACGATAAAACGCCGGGCGAAATAACAAAAAAAACGAAAAAACTTTACACGAAATAACGACAATTTAAATGTATAAAATGTCGTCTTTTCGTGTGCGGATTTTTCGTTTTTTCGCCCAGTGTTTTGACTATTTTTCGTCTTTTCGCTCGTCGTTTTGTCGTTTTTTCGTTATTTCGCCCGGCATTTTTTCGTCTTTTCGTTATTTCGCAGCGAAATAACGAAAAGACGAGATGGCACATATCAGCCACCATAAAACACCGAGGTTTTTGAATAACTAACGAGCTGAGACATACGAGCTGAGACATATATGATGTACTTAGTGACCCTGTCCGGAACATTTTATCGGAAGTTAGGGAATGGTAAAGCGCCGCCCCTTTGTTTTCTTAATTAAACGATTTAATGATACACATTCATCAAAGGCTATGTCACCGACCGTACTATCAGTTATAAACGAGCTCTTCATTTGGATATCACTCATTACTTCTGAAAAAAATAATATTGTTCAGTATACTATGCTGGAGGTCCTTTACATTTCCCCTAAGTAAAATATTTGCACTGAGCGAATACTCGCATATACCGCGCGAAAAACCGCGCGAAACTGACTTTTGAAGGGTGGCATGCAAAACTACACAATATATTATTTTCTAATAAATTGTTACAATAAAAAATGGATTTCAAATAAAAGTATCCTAAAACAAAATTAATTGTTTAGTTGTATGCTGTTTGTATAACCAGCCACCGTAAAATGTCGAATTTAATTGTTGGTGCTTACCAAACTTAAAGTAGAATACTGTATTATGGTAATATTCTGTACAACCTACTTCGATTATACTCATTGAAAAGAGACTTCATTTTATAGCAAATATTACATAAATCAAGTTTGACATGATATTTGTACTGGTAAAGTCTCAAGATGTGACAGTTAGACAAACTAATCCGAATATATTGATATATATATAAATATTCAAATACAAGAGAGGGAAGTAGAAGACTCAATAAATCTGTTCATGAGAGGTAAAATAAGTTCCAACATCTATTTTGTGTCAGACCAGTCGAGAAGTATTTCCAGGTCGTTGGGTGCTAAAATAGTTCTATGGCAAATTCCAAAGTGTCTAATTTGCATTTGTTTTTTTAATTGTTAAATCAAACCTGATATTAAAGTGTTACGTCTGTTGTCATGACTAGCAAGTATCTTACTGTGTTTGTCAGGACTATGTCTTTGGAGAGCATGAGAACAGTGGTTAGGGAGAGATGCGGTTTTGAACACATACAGTAGTGTGTATGAACGAGGCGAAATGTTGAAAAATTGAATCGTTGTTCTTTCCTTTCTAGGTATAGGACAGTTTGCGAGTCAAATGTATGTGATTCACAGAATCATAGTAAAGCATATTTAAGAGAACGATTATTGTGGAACTTGTGAATAATCTTCAAATATAGTTTATTATGCATTGTGTTCAATGGGCTGAAATGCACCAGTCTGACACCTCTCACGTCCTCCGACACCGGCTTCTGGCGGTATTCTATTTCAAATGGATTCAATGATCCCAATGGATCAATAACTAAAATGCTGTATGGTTAAATGATATAATAACACACAAAACTATTTTTCTCTCTTATCGTATTTTTTACGTTCAGTGAACTTATTATACATTCCCTTAAATAAACTTATTCAATTTGTCTAAACGCTTATTTAAAGTCATAGTAAGTGTTTCCGTACATACTTCCTGCCTTCATATGTCAGTTTGAATACTTGTTCTGTTTACTCTGTTTTGTTTTGAGTGATATGTCCTGCCTACCATAACTTACAAGTTATCAAACTAAGTGTAACTACACACATTTTTTTCGGAGGTGAGTGAACAGAATTACATTCACGTGCAACAAAACTAAAGACGTGCACCGAGCTTAAAACTAGGTCATCCGAAAATGTGTCAAACAAAAGCGTTGTGAAGTAATGTTTGAATGCAGTTCAAATGTATCCATACGTACTTGCTCGTGAAAGACTAAAAAGGCATGAACGAATATGTCAAATACGTATCACTTACGATATTGAGAACGAGTTCCATTTTGCCTTGACATGTCCCGTTTATAATGCAATCAGGAGTAAAAAGGCCAAGCATGTTTAAATGGATTGCTCTCCTTCTATTAATCTTGTTATTGTGTTTAAATTATACATGTATTTGTAAATTTGTGTTTATATGATGAAAACTATGTAGTAGTTTAAGTCAATACAATTTCTTCTTCTGTTGCGTTCTAGGCCATAACGTCCGTTATCTGAGTGTTTGAGACATAATGGTCTGTGTGCGGCACATAATGATCTGTGGGCAGGACAAAATGGCTTGTACGGACATAATGATCTGTGGGCAGGACAAAATGGCTTGTACGGACATAATGGTCTGTGTGCGGCACATAATGATCTGTGGGCAGGACACATAATGATCTGTGGGCAGGACAAAATGGCTTGTACGGACATAATGATCTGTGGGCAGGACAAAATGGCTTGTACGGACATAATGGTCTGTGTGCGGCACATAATTATCTGTGGGCAGGACACATAATGATCTGTGGGCAGGACAAAATGGCTTGTACGGACATAATGGGTTCTTAAACATATAGGGATTATAATTTACGCCCCACCACTATCTCATCCTTTTTCCGCCTTACAATCGCAGAAGATGCGTTCAAATCCCTAAAACGTTTGTCAAATAATGCAGAAATAGCCAAAGTCTTGTGTTTAATTGATCAAAAAGGTCATGTTTAATCATCCAAATATATAAAAAAAAAAAAACGAAACAAGATCAAAACAAGCCCATCAAATTATGTTTGAATCACGATAACAAATGTGTGGCAAATGTATAATAATAATAATAATAATAATAATAATAATAATAATAATGATTCTAATTCACCCGTACTATATAGCCTAGTTTAAAATATCTCATAGCCTAGTTTAAAATATCTCGTTATATTGAACGATATATCACTGTAAATTTCTCGTGAAATTTTTGTTTAATATTGAACTCCAAACCATGATATATTAAACGATAATTCACAGTAAACGAAATTCTATTTCTTAATGAGCAGTATTTCATATGCACATTCATATTCTTCGGTGAAATACAGCTGTTCCATTAATTACCGTCGTATATTTCATCCGTTAGTAGCGCCACGTTACATGACGTCACTTGGTAAATATACGTCACGAAGACAACCTCAACAGTAATTTTAATGAATGTTAATTACAACAAACTTGCCCTGCTCCCAAACCTTGCACACACCCGATATAAACCCATCATATGCATCAATACATATAACATAAATAAGCATCTTGAACAAGTTCAGGGTGAGAAGGTTCTAGGCCCATTTTCCATATTTTATCTCGATGTACACGGAGAATGAGCCTGGCATGTTCATGCCTGTTAGGCGCCATATAATCTTTCATATGTTGGTGCGCCTTAAAACCCAATTAAATTCAATTTGAACAAGCTGAGAACGTTTGACGTCATACAGCGTAAGCTATATAACGTAAGCAATGACTTAAGTGTTTGTCACGTGACTACTAGTGTTATTTAAACACATTGTACAGCGCAGAACTTTGCATACGGGGGCGCTGTAACACCGTATAAAGCTCATTCCGTATATAGCTCACCGGTCTCAAGGTGAGCTATATACGGAGCTTGTCTCCGCATAAAGCTCACGATAAGCTATATACGGAGGGCATGTGCCTTGATTCCGAATAAAGCTTACTCTTTTGAAAACTGAAAGTCCTGTTCCAATTATACTCATATTTCGTATTTGTATGATTATGATACATGAAAGTCTAAATATATGATTAAAGTATAGTTTAATATATATGACTTGTAACGACAAGATCCTCATCTTTCCAGGAAATATATAAAAGTATATTAAAGATAAAGAATTGTTGCACTATGTTGTATTTTTGTAATATTAAGCGGTTGCCACCTTGGTGTTATTGCTGTTGATGATGAAGAACTACCCCTTCCTGAGTGAGCAACTGTTTTTTTTCTTTGCTTGGCACATATTTTTTTGCGTGGAGTGCGTGAAGAGCGTGCAGTGCGTGAAGACCTTGTAGTGCGTGAAGAGCGTGCAGTGCGTGAAGAGCATGCATTGCGTGAAGAGAGTGCATTGCGTGAAGAGCGTGCAGTGCGTGAAGAGAGTGCATTGCGTGAAGAGCGTGCAGCGTGCAGTGCGTCCAGTGCGTGAAGAGCATGCATTGCGTGAAGAGCGTGCAGTGCGTGAAGAGATTAAATAATGATTAATAAAATATTGTCATTTAGGTATATCAGGAAACTCGGTCGTAAATTACAAATTATCAAGGGACATGGTATCGGTTGAAAATACCAGATCGTAGTAAAAGTGGTAGTTATAATGGTAGTAGTAGTAGCAGTAGCAGTAGCAGCAGCAGCAGCAGCAGCAGCAGCAGCAGTAGTAGTAGTAACAAGGGTAGACGCCATGTAACCAGCAACATAATTTATGCAATTATTTTCTGTTATTGTGCGCTCCTATTTTAACTAATTTTGTATTTATATGGTACGTGTAACACTCTTTGTCACCAGGGCATTAATAATTAACAAGTCCAGACTTTTAAACACACGTTTTAATTATCTTTAAAACTAACCCATTTCTGATCGTATAGTGTTTATATTAATTCTAACAGATGTTACTCATCAAATCTCTACATTCTCAGACAATATCTAACAACTTCTGACTCTCACAGACTCTCTCCTGCTACTTCTAAACACACCAGTATATACCTGCACGCACGTGGAAGCCTCCCATTGGTTGTTTACACAGTTATTCAATATAGCTGAGTAAGCTAATATAATATCTGCTATTTCAGAGGCAAATCCCAAATTGTAGAATAATGGTCATTTACTATTAACTGTGATATACTTCTACTACTTGTTATTAAAATATTATTATTACTTATTAAAGGGTATGGTAGTGTTACATACGGAATGACCATGCCTTTTCACCGTATAAAGCTTACTTTGGTGTGAGCTATATATGTAGAAAATGTGAGCTATATGCCTACATATAAAGCTTACTGGTGAGCTATATACGGAATGAGCTATATACGGTGTTACAGGGCGCCCAATGGAACAGCCTGTAAACATAGCAGCCTGATTACCGAGACCTCCGAGATAATATATAGTGCCCCAACAATAGCGTAAACAATGGGGTTATTGTTGTGTTAGAATTAATAATAATAATAATAATAATAAATAATAAAATTAATAATTATTAATAATAATAATCATATTTAATAATAATTAATATTAATAATAAACATAATAATAACATTAATTATTAATAATAATATAATTTTTTTTTACTAATACTTAATAATTAATAATAATAAATATAATAATAATAATCTCAATAGTAATATTATTAATATAAATAACAATAATGATAATAATAATGATATATAATGTTTACCATTTCTCACATCTGTCCTCCGGCAGAACACATACAGCACCACCACTGCATCAACTATCGCAGACAACGTCAGCAATAGATAGGCCCAGTTGGACAGGAATATAAGCCATTTGGCAGGTATGGGTATAGCCCGGCCCAGCCAATCAACCCAACAACCGATAAACCATGCAATGTGATAAAATGCCCAAAGCAGTCTCCATGCTAAGTATATTTTTTGATATCCAAACTGAAAAAAATAAAAAGCATATACCTAAAATAATCAGTCCCAACTGTTACAGACATGCACAGACATATTAATAAATATTTGTTATTAGGTCTGTGAGACATGCAAACTCTCTTATTCAGCTAAAAGTCTATATTAGACAATATTAACTTTTTTTAATATTAAATCGCTGATTTATGAAAAATATTACTTCGCAAAAGATGTTTCAGCATGAAATGGTTAAGTAAAATATAGACATAAAATATAATTAATTGAACTTTTATTACATAAAATAAAGATAAAGTGATCACCTGAAACTGAACAAACGTCTGTGGCTTATCGTGCTGTAAAAATAAATTCTTTACTCGAAATTCTCGTCTACATCCTTCACAACACTTACACTCCGACATCTTTAGGTGTATGGTATATTTCAAAATATGAACTATCGGTACAATCTACTTATAAACCACTGTAGGATATATACTTGTATTGGATATGTTCATCTAATAAACCGTAACGGCTGACGAATCATGAGAAACACAGCATATTTGAAGCGTTACATTTTTTATTTATACATGTATTTAATTTGAGACAGCGATTATATGGAGATGTGCTTCGGATAGACTTAGTCTCGCTAACTCCGTTACCGTGAGCAAAATATGGAAGGTGTGTCATTTACATGGAAGTATTTGCATATCATTTCAGTATGCCATCCTACACACCAAATAAGAGAGCATTTTCTAAATATCGTGTTAGATAACTTTGGAGTAGCCCTTTTTAATGAACTCATTAATGATGAAAATGAAGCTTTTCTCCAGAAAGTAATAGATAAAACGTCAGATTAACTAGGAACAAATGGGAACACAGGAATGTTCCTAAGACTTGCCTTCGCTTTTGTTACTAGATGTATCAATGAATACACCCAGCCATATACTATTAGGTAGTGTATATGATGTGTTGTTTTCAAATTCACTTGTTATACAGTTACTTAGAATATCATTAATCAGTGTTCAAAACAGGAATATTCCACTATATAAGCCTATTGGAATTTCGAAATAAAGTTATATACTGACCATTTTACTTAGAAACGTTTTTTGGTGAAGAATGCATGCATATTGGTAACACGGATCGTCAGTAAAGTGTTTTCATTTACTGGGACCGCGTGTATTGTAGTTTGACTGTCAGTAAAGTGTTTTCATTTACTGGGACCGCGTGTCTTGTAGTTTGACTGTCAGTAAAGTGTTTTCATTTACTGGCACCGCGTGTCTTGTAGTTTGACTGTCAGTAAAGTGTTTTCATTTACTGGGACCGCGTGTATTGTAGTTTGACTGTCAGTAAAGTGTTTTCATTTACTGGGACCGCGTGTCTTGTAGTTTGACTGTCAGTAAAGTGTTTTCATTTACTGGGACCGCGTGTCTTGTAGTTTGACTGTCAGTAAAGTGTTTTCATTTACTGGCACCGCGTGTCTTGTAGTTTGACTGTCAGTAAAGTGTTTCCATTTACTGGGACCGCGTGTCTTGTAGTTTGACTGTCAGTAAAGTGTTTTCATTTACTGGGACCGCGTGTATTGTAGTTTGACTGTCAGTAAAGTGTTTTCATTTACTGGGACCGCGTGTCTTGTAGTTTGACTGTCAGTAAAGTGTTTTCATTTACTGGCACCGCGTGTCTTGTAGTTTGACTGTCAGTAAAGTGTTTTCATTTACTGGGACCGCGTGTATTGTAGTTTGACTGTCAGTAAAGTGTTTTCATTTACTGGGACCGCGTGTCTTGTAGTTTGACTGTCAGTAAAGTGTTTTCATTTACTGGGACCGCGTGTATTGTAGTTTGACTGTCAGTGAAGTGTTTTCATTTACTGGGACCGCGTGTATTGTAGTTTGACTGTCAGTAAAGTGTTTTCATTTACTTGGTTAAAACTTGTCTTCACTCAACAACGGGTATCTTTGTCATTGTTTATAAAGATATCTATCTTTATAATTAATATCTTTGTGTATGTATAACATATGTTATGCTATCATCTTTCATAATTGTAATGATCTATTGTTCTTTGTGCTTTAATTCTCCGTCTCTATATGTCGTATTTATTCATTGAATTGAAAATGTTATTTTCATTCCTGTACATTAGTTATCTGTAATATTTACAATTGCATTCGTTCATTATTACGTTATTGCGCACTGCACATTTGCACATATTAATCTCTGTAAAGAGGAAATAAAGAGAATAAATAAAAAATAAAAAATATATTTAAATACAGCAAAAGAAAACTTGTAATTTATGTTTTCTACATTATTTTAAAATAACTTTTACTTATTAAGCGATGGAAAAGCTTATATTAGCAGGATATTATTATGATGTTATTAATTAAATGGTTTCATATTGGCCCAGTTATTGGTCCAAGGACTGTCATCGAGGCCTTGGGCCAATATGACAGTCCGAGGACCAATAACTCGGACAATATGAAAACACTTAATTAATGACAATTTTATTAATTAACAGCCACTACAGTATAATTTGTTTTTAATCAAATTATTTTGACATACATTGCGTTTATTTATAGTAGCGTTAATTTCAATTATATGTCAAAAAGCGAGCGCGAATGAGTTACTAAACGTGAATGACGTCACGTAAATCTCGTATTGGCGAGTTTCTTCATATTGGCCTTGTTTTTTATATTGGCCGTCTTCCGGTTCATATACGCCGAGTTTGCGTCGTATTGTGTGCAGAGTTTCTAGTAAAACAAGGCTAATATAGTCAAGTTAATTATTTCGACAATAAAAATAAGCATAAAAGTCGAACAGGAAATGCAGCAAAAGGACAAACATGAGTGGCAATGTTAACAAAGAAAAAATATGACATTAAATTTACAACATCTTTTACTGAAAAAAATGCGATAACGTGTTTAAAATTACATATTAAATGTTTTAATTTTAAAATATGAAAACTTTTTAAGCTGAAATTAAGTTTTTATTTCATACCCCAGCCCAGCCAACCCCGTTTTCGCTTCTTGGAGAAAGGGTTGGATCATGATGGGGTATGACAGTTATGACCTCATAATGTGAAATGATCAAGTATGATTTTGCAAACACTAGTTGTGTAAATTCTGTAGAAATTACAAGCGTAATGCCGCGAGAAGTTTTAATTTACACTAACTATGCAAACTACTAATTACATATATAAATGACACTAACTATGCATACTACTAATTACATATATAAATGACACTAACTATGCATACTACTAATTACATATATAAATGACACTAACTATGCATACTACTAATTACATATATAAATGACACTAACTATGCATACTACTAATTACATATATAAATGCATACTACTAATTACATATATAAATGACACTAACTATGCATACTACTAATTACATATATAAATGACACTCACTATGCATACTACTAATTACATATATAAATGCATACTACTAATTACATATATAAATGACACTAACTATGCATACTACTAATTACATATATAAATGACACTAACTATGCATACTACTAATTACATATATAAATGACACTAACTATGCATACTACTAATTACATATATAAATGACACTAACTATGCATACTACTAATTACATATATAAATGCAGAAAATATGAGGAATATGAGGAAATGAAGCAAAGCGGTACATGCCAAAACAAAAAAGAGAATTATATTGTTTTACCAGGATGATTTTATTTTAAGACGTCACGAAATGGCAAGTATACTTACTCACGTGTTTACCCAAGACCAGGGTCCGTATTGATAAAGCTTCTTAGCAATATCTTAACTTAATACAAATGTTATCAATTCAAACATTAAACACCTTTAACACATTTTTCTATAGATTTGAGACGTTTTCTTAATATTACTAATATATTAGCAATATTAAATAAAATCTAAATATTTATCTTAAAATATATGGTTTGTGGTATTCCTGAGAGGTTAATAAGGAGACTTAAAAATATGTAAATTTGACTAAAGTAATATTTTCCACTTAAGTTGCTTTTTGAATACGGTCCTGGGGTATATACGGCATAGTTATTTATAGTAGTAGATACACACATTAAATGTAATTTAGTGTTCCCAGAACGCAGTGAACCAAAAACACGTAATTTAAATCAACAATGCGACACCACAAACGGGTGGGCAACAGGGGTACCGCATTGGAACGGTCAGTGGCAAAAACGCAGATGCGTTGTTTAACTAGGTTCTAGGGAGTTCCCCCTCCTCCCGGCTCCTACGTCTTAGGCGATATCGGTGGAATAAGTATAAGCATGTATATATGAATATATAAAACATAGGATTACAATAGGGTAAAAGGAAGGTTTGATGCACCTTAAAATCTGGTTTAAACCCCTAGCAGCCCTTTTGCCACCAACCGTTTAAAATAGGTACCTCTGTTGTTGCAGCTAGTTTATGTTTGTGGTGTCGCACATTGTTTTTGTTGGATTACGTTCTGTCGAGGCTACATTTTCTTTTCGACTTTTATATCTATTTGGATAGCATCAAAACCGCTGGCCTACGGCCCATGTTATCGATGATATTCAAGTCCCGCCCAACAGGTATTGATCTGTTTATCCAGGTATGTATTGAATGACAATCTTTAACTAGCATCAATTGTAAAAAGTATGTCAAGGTCGGTCACAGATCAGAATGTTTAGTTCTTATTTAGAGACGTTTGAAGAGTATATGTCTTTCAGTGACGTAGAAATGGGGATAACCTAGCACACAGAAGTCAAAAGGTATGTCAAGATAGGTCATGTGACCAGGGTTCTTGTCATAAGAATGTATAGGTGTATCGATGAATGGATTATTAATGCCTTAGAATCTACATACATATAATAACATATCAAGTCACGGGTGTTAAAACAATATCGAAAAAAATAAAGTTGACGTAAACACGCCACGACCGTTTTTTTTTCTTACCAGACACATTCTTCCCGAGTTTTACCATCAGTTGTTCCTACCAAACATTTTGAATCAAGGTGGGCGGCCTCGCTTCTCTCTGTTCAAATACCTTGATTTACCGTACATACTGATTACAATTCAACTTTGGAGCAGGACGTGCTAGAACTGAAATACACATCAGCACAGAAATACAGGTGTTCACATGTAAGGGATGCGTGTGCGTTAGCGTGTGCATTACAACAGAGATAAACGTTTCACTGCTACCATGTGTAATTATAAGATTGTGTTATCAAAGTGAAAAACACAAAGAAACTGTTCATTCCTACCTTACCATTACATGTGCGATTCAATCGGGAACGCGAACGCTCGGCCAATCCCGTCATTCTTCGGGATCCCGCCTCGTGTCTATCACGGCGTTTCGGTATGTTCAAAATCTTTACATTCTGTTAGCCGGAAAGCAACGGCACAGAAAATAGTGCACAGTTGCTATGTAAACAAAACAGCCGCTACCCATACGTGTTGGTGTGTAATTTGCGTTGAGTGTTTGTTTTTTACAATGCATATAAAGGTTTATCACTGCTTTCGCGTAAATAAACTATAGATAGAGCAATCGGCTAAATGACATCGCAAAATGTTGAAGATAACTTTGATTTTGAATGGAAATTCGTTTTGGCGGGAATCTGACGCACGTCACTCTAGTATGACGTAACCAATATGGAAACCTGCGTATTACATTCGAGTCATGCTGCGAAGCAGTGTACGAGATGTTGCGATTATGAAAACCATATAGGCAGCGAATAAACCCGTGTATAACACGGCGGTATTTACGAGAATACCGCATTATAATTGGGTATTATTCCATAAAAAGGTATTATTCCATTAAAATACAGATTTGCACTTATTCCATTCCAATACTTGCGGTTTCATTCAGTTTCAATTACGGTTTTCATTATGCTCCGTAAAAAATCCCGGACGTAAAGATCCCGGAAATATTGCCGCATTCTACACTTTCGTAGACTGCTTTACGGAATCGTCATTTGAGGCAATAAAACGGCATCTATGAACATTGAAAAATATGTGTTTATACCATTCACGTTTTTTAGACGGGTTCCCTAGGAATTGAAGTTGTAATGCATGCTTATTGTCGGCCACATGATTCACAGTCTGTTAACCATAGACATATTTTAAACCCATATAAGAATAACACAAGCAAAGTTTTACGTAAGCGTAAAATAGCTGCCGGCAGGAAATAGCATATATCTGGGTAGGGACTGGACACGAACATATCTAGTCACGGGTGTTAAAACAATATTGAAACAAATAATATTGACGTAAACACGCCATTACCGGGTTTTTTTCTTACCAGACAAATTCTTCCCGAGTTTTACCATCAGTTGTTCCTACCAAACGTTTTGAATCAAGGTGGGCGACCTCGCTTTTCTCTGTTCAAATACCGTGATTTGCCTTACATACTGATAACAATTCAATTTTGGAGCACGACGTGCTAGAAGTACAAATCAGCACAGAAATACAGGTGTTCACATGTAAGGGATGCGTGTGCGTTAGTGTGTGCATTACAACAGACGTCCCACTGCTACCATGTGTAATTATAAGATTGTATTATCAAAGTGAAAAACTCAAAGAACCTGTTCATTGCTACCTTACCATAACATGTGCAATTATGAAAACCATATAGGCAGCGAATAAACCCATCGACTAGTGTATAACACGGCGTTATTTACGAGAATACCGCATTATAAATGGGTATTATTCCATAAAAAGGTATTATTCCATTAAAATACAGATTTGCACTTATTCCATAATCATTCCAATACTTGCGTTTCATTCAGTTTCATTATGCTCCGTAAAAAATCCCGGACGTTAAGATCCCGGAAATATTGCCGCATTCTACACTTTAGTATACTGCTCTACGAAAACGTCATTTGAAGCAATAAAACGGCAAGCTTTGAACATTGAAAAATATGTGTTTATACCATTCAAGTTTTTTAGACGGGTTCCCTAGGAATTGAAGTTGTAATGCATGATTATTTTCGGCTACATGATTCACAGTCTGTTAACCATAGACATATTCTAAAGATATATAAGAGTCAGCTGCCTTCGGCAGCTGAATTAACGTTTGACATCATATATCACAAGCTAAATGACGTTAGCAATGACTTAATTGTGTGTCACGTGACTGACTACAAGCGTATTTTTAACAACATATAGTACCGCGGAGAACTTTGCATACGGGGTCGCCCAATGGAAAAGCCTGTAAACATAGCAGCCTGATTACCTTGACCTCCGAGATAATATATAGTGCCCCCACAATAGCATAAACAATGGGGCTATTGTTCTTTTAGAATCGTTCGGATGCGAGTAATTAAATCACTCGTGCTAACACAATCCTAACTGTATTTTATTCACCGATGAAACACAGGTACTTATTTTTTATGTCTTAATCGATTTACACCTGTGCTATTACAAAGAGACTTTTCAGTGACCATGCTACAGCATACGTTTGCTTATACAGCGACTAGATGCAAAAACAATCGAAAGTTGTATTATGCTTGAGAGATTAGTTAACGTCTCACTCCACAATTAATTTTCCCATAGGGTCCCTTCATTGGTCAATTATCTGCAATCAAACATTTTTTTAACATATATCTATCAGGTTCAATCTTTTTAAATCTCATGTGTATTTGACCTCTACGAAAAATACAAAATTCATACACTATCTGGCTGAACATGTGGTGCTTCGGTCAAACACTTGTGAAATTTGAATGAAACCTCATATCAACATTGGATTTTCTGTAGCATTTGTCTTTTACTGCAGATGTAGGCTAAAAGTAAAGAAAACCCATATTTGTTTAATTAAAAATTGCCTAAAATGGAGAAAAATATATAATTATTTTCTGTTTTCCTTTTGTCCTTGAGCTTTCAGGAAAGATAATAGAGGTGTGAGACCTTAAGAAATAAAATATTTGCATATTGTTTACATTGCGCAATAGCAATACCTGGTGGACTGGACGTGAAGATCATTGATACCAAGGGCCGTTGTCGCGCGGTTTTGATAACATGTTTAAGTTACAATCACCAGGTTGGAATCTCACACAATATAAACCCGCTTGAGGACATATGTTATTTCTTATCTGACATGGATATGTATGTATAGTCCATTATGTCAGTCATTGATCATATCTTTACAAATGCGGATAAATTAGAATCTTAAAGAATACTTCACGCATAGTACAAAAAAGAACAAGTTCAGACGCCAAATAAAAACTAAATACAGATATCTATGTTTGAATACTCTCAATCAAATACAGATCTGAATTTTACCAGCTGGAATAACGTTTTTATTTCTGTATTCAACAAACATGCACCAATGAAAGAGACACATATGAAAACAAAGACAGGACAACTTTGAAATATTGCCGTAATTATACAAAATCTCTTATAAGATCTTCTTTAATTGCATAAACTACTGACACAATCAAAAACATTTTGTTTTCGACAATTGTCATTTACAATACAATTACTGAAGCATGTACGAGGACCGTTCAAAAAATACGTGGACATTAGTAATAGTTAATACACTTTTATCAATCAAATAAATTAAATTATATGGCAATAAAGGTCTACATTTCAAGTTCACTGTCATATCAGTAAATATTATATAATTATTTGAAACAGATTTCAAGAAATACGAGTTTTTGCAACCCACTGTAGCCGCCACGGAGCACGTCAACAACCTAATATTCTTATATGTATACGCCATATAGTGGTAAAATTGTGGACTTCCGGAAGAAAGCAGGAAACGTTGCATGGTTATACCTTAAGATATGTACTTTAAATAAAATACAGGAAACAGGCATGAATTAAGACCCCTCCATACCGGTACAATGAGGCCATAAAAAGGGTATCTGATGTTTTCCAGATAACTGCTTTTACTGGAACTCTTATCAAAGTAATGTACACTTTTTTGGCGAAAGTTTTCAGCCATATGCTATCACTCATAGACCGGATATATCGTTTTAGCGCACTACGCGGATGTTACCATATTTCAAGACCATACCTATTAGTACAAGGAAATGTTTGAGATATTGCGATGTACGGTTTTCCACTAAACTGCGTGTTACGGTCCTCTGCGCTTCGAATGATAATGTAAAATCAGATGCTGGTATAAAATCAACATTAAAACAGACATGGTATTGTTTATTTTACACATCATCATCAACATTACATCATTATTGGTGTTATAATTTGAAACATCAATCATTAGGATGCACTTCCGGGTTTTGGATATTTTATAATACGGCGCTTTTGATTAGTAAAATGCGGCGCTTTTAGAATCGTCAGGAGAATCTTGTTGATAGAACGGTATCATATATGAATTTTAAAACTATGTTAATGTAGTTTATTTATAAGAAAATAAAACATTAATTTAATAATGTCATCCTTTTTCTAATCTTTATTACAAATTACAATAATTTACATATTCTAGTTCTGTTTATTTATAACAAAACCCATTAAAATACAATTTATAATTTAATAGATAACTTGGACTATCCTTATTTTTCTGTCTGGCTCTTCGTGTTTTTCTTAAAGCTACAGAGTCTTTATAACAATCGATTTCTTCTTTGTATGAGTGTCTTTATTTGTAACTTCATGTTCACCAGCTCATGTCGAAATCGGGTATTTAAGCAAGCAAATATAGCGCATGAAATCATTTACTATATATACATCGACCAGTGCACATCGTACCCATACACAGGTTACAGTAATTTTTACAGAAAAAAAAAGTTAGCCTCTTTCGAGACTCGAACACACGACCTTCGGATTTCAAGTCAAGTACTCTTTCCACTGAACTATAACGCTACTTGAGAAAATAGTATAATCACTACCATTTATGAGGCAAAATAACTTAATATATTTGAACGCACCTCAAGATGGATCAATACATATGTTGTCCATATTGTCGCACGTGTAAATGAACATTGCCAGGTGTAATACTGTATGTTATCTATATGAAATTAATACTGCGCCTCCAAAAAAAGACATATCTCGACTTGTTATTTAGCGCTTGATGAGTTTGTGTGCGCGCGCTTGTTATTACGTAATGCTTAATAAGTGTTAAAAATGCTACAACATACCAATAAATAGCCGTGGTCTAATGGTCTAATGGTTCAGCGTACATCTTTCAAAACTTACACGTGACAGGCTGTGGTTCAAATCCCGTTCCAGGCAATTATTTTTAATCACATATATTCTGGAGCCGTATATTTATCGATGTTACCTGTACGGAGGCTAAATAAAAAATGTGAAAAGTATTACATCGATTTCTGCATATATACCGACTTTTGGAGTATTTATTAAAAGTCAATATTGTTTAATATTTATAATAATTTTTTTCTGACATCGTCAGTTTCAACGTAAACGCACGGAAGAGTGCCTCTAATTATTTATATTTATCATAGTTGTCCTTGTTCAATATGTATAAAGTTTCATAATTGTAATTTTGGAATACCAGTGACAAAGCTACTTTAGTTTTGTGTATTTTTGCCGACGAATTACCTTTCATTTAGCCATTCCCGAAATGCAGTTATAACATACTGACGCCTCATATATGCATTAATTAAGAAATACCAACAATAACGCCATTGTTTACGCTATTGTTAGAGCACTATATATTATCTCGGCGGTCAAGGTAATCAGGCTGCTATGGATTACAGGCTGTTCCATTGGGCGCCCCCGGATGCAAAGTTCTGCTTTGCAATACACTAGTAGTCAGGTGACACACAATTAAGTCATTGCTTACGTCATCATATAGCTTGCGCTGTATGACGTCAAACGTTCTCACTTTGTTCAAGGTGCTTATTGACGTTATATGTACTGATGCATATGATGAGTTTATATCGGGGGTGTGCATGGTTTGGGAGCATGGCAACTTTGTTGTAATTAACATTTCATTAAATTACTTTTGAGTTTGTCTTCGTGACGTATATTTACCAAGTGACGTCATGTAACGTGGCGCTTCCAACGGATGAAATATACGCGGGGAATTAATGG
The DNA here is from genome assembly GCA_037043455.1 of Cyrtodaria siliqua. Lineage (NCBI taxonomy): Eukaryota > Metazoa > Mollusca > Bivalvia > Adapedonta > Hiatellidae > Cyrtodaria > Cyrtodaria siliqua. The sequence continues at coordinate 62,128 of JAWPHD010011620.1, forward strand.
AACAGCTTTATTTTATCGTAGAATAACATACAGCTGTCTCTCTTCTTTATGTATAAGAAAGACTGCGGAGGTCGTGTTAGAATTTCACACATATCACTTTTTATCTTTTTATAAATGTGTATTTTATGACATCATTATCTTATAATTATAAACATTATCATTAAGAAAGAGTGTATGTTTTTTCGCTCAATATACCGTTTAAGTTTAACATCTACAATCATTTCCAAGCATTGATTTGTGTTAATGTTTTTGTTATCAATGAAGACTGGTATTAATCATGCATTGATTTGTGTTAATGTTTTAGTTATCAATGTAGACTGGTATTAATCATGCATTGATTTGTGTTAATGTTTTTGTTATCAATGTAGACTGGTATTAATCATGCATTGATTTGTGTTAATGTTTTTGTTATCAATGTAGACTGGTATTAATCATGCATTGATTTGTGTTAATGTTTGTGTTATCAATGTAGACTGGTATTAATCGTGCATTGATTTGTGTTAATGTTTTTGTTATCAATGTAGACTGGTATTAATCATGCATTGATTTGTGTTAATGTTTTTGTTATCAATGTAGACTGGTATTAATCATGCATTGATTTGTGTTAATGTTTTTGTTATCAATGTAGACTGGTATTAATCATGCATTGATTTGTGTTAATGTTTTTGTTATCAATGTACACTGGTATTAATCATGCATTGATTTGTGTTAATGTTTTTGTTATCAATGTAGACCGGTATTAATCATGCATTGATTTGTGTTAATGTTTGTGTTATCAATGTAGACCGGTATTAATCAAGCATTGATTTGTGTTAATGTTTTTGTTATCAATGTAGACCGGTATTAATCATGCATTGATTTGTGTTAATGTTTGTGTTATCAATGTAGACCGGTATTAATCAAGCATTGATTTGTGTTAATGTTTTTGTTATCAATGTAGACCGGTATTCATCATGCATTGATTTGTGTTAATGTTTTTGTTATCAATGTAGACCGGTAATCAATGTAGACCGGTATTATTCATGCATTGATTTGTGTTAATGTTTTTGTTATCAATGTAGACTGGTATTAATCATAATTTAAAGCTCATCCTTTTATTCATTTTATCACAAATTGTGCATTGTTCTTTTAAAATATTATAAGGTTTCTAGACATGTGTTATGCCATATATAACAGTGTTTCAACAAATGTGTGTACATACTGTAAATAGACGGTATTGCATGAGTTTCTGTTTAATATTGAATTTATTAAAAGAGTTGGATAAAGGTATATGATATGACCCTGTGCCGAGTATATGATATGACCCTGTGCCGAGTATATGATATGACCCTGTGCCGAGTATATGATATGACCCTGTGCCGAGTATATGATATGACCCTGTGCCGAGCATCATATCAATTTTAGCCAGAGTTTAAAAAAATCAGTATTAAAAAGGCACGAATGTGAGATTCTCTCTATCATATAACTCCAGAAAAAACTCATAAGCAACACGTATTAGTGTAGCTGCCTATTTGTAACGTTGTCCACAGACCTAATAACACATAGATTTGGACACTATGAAAATTATCTAAACTTTCACGTGGCACAGTACGAAAATTTCACAAAATATTAGCCAACTTTAAACACACATATCATGAAGAATCTACACTTTTTCACTTACACGTTGAGCAAAAAGTAGGTTGTTTGAAGCTGACATTTTCTACGTTTGAGTTTGAAAGATAGGTGCATACAAAGTAAGTTGTGAGAATAATGCTGATGGGAATGAAGGCCGAATTTATTTAATTTACGTTCAGCTCGGAGAACATCGGGAATTGTCTCGTCGTTCTCCGTAACCGTTAAAATCGACGAGGTTGTTCCGTTGGTACATGTTTACAATTTCAATTCTGCATACGACAACGAACAGACATATTAATAAACAGACAGGAAACTTCCTATCTTAACCAATGAAGTAACCAAAATATCACGTAGCACTTTAACTTTTTCTTCTATCTTCTCTCTCAATTATCACTGATGTTGATGAGAATGCATCCAAAAGATTCATAGTGATTAGCAAAATGGGAACAATTCGTGTTTTTTTTCAAAATAAAAAAAATGTATAAAAAGATGTTTAAAGTTAAAAATGTCATATTTTTTTCTCTTTTCTCTTAAAAATCATGGCTTTGACATAGTCAAAGTTTCCTTCAAACTTTTTTTTTTTTGCTCTGAATGTAAGAGAAAACAAAATACTATAACTCACAGATGGCGGGAAGTCTTCTACCCACGAAAATGAGTGGTCTGCCTCAACCACAACAAATCGACCCTCATAACAGGACTTTATATTCAAGAAATAAAATATTTCCAGCGGGTTTATATTGTCCCAGATAAAAACCTGGTGGGCGGGACTTGAAGACCATCGATACCAAGGGCCGTAAGCCCGCGGTTTCGATGTGTTTCAAGTCAAATCCTCCAGGTTTTTATCTCGCACAATATAAACCTGCTGGATTTTTTTTTTTTTTATCTGACATGGATTGTTATGTGTTTTATACGCACATTTTCGAAAGATTGAACATCATACAAACACAACTTACATTGTACGACCATCTCTCAGCTACGATGGCCCATTTGGCTCACATTTACTTCACTTCTATTTCCTGACTTCCGCATTCCGCATTCCGAATTCCGCATTCCGCATTCCACATTTCGTAGTAATTTTTGCCAGCGCTATATATCACTAGCGGACCCAGAGTGGTGTGTAAACTCAGAATGGATTACTAGCGGATACAGAGGGAAGCCAGTGGGGGCCGGACTGAGATTTTCTAAATTATATATTATATTAAGCCCCTTCTCCCCACACACACAACCACCACCACACCCCACACCCGTGAAAAATCGCAAATGTTTGGTTTTTATTGTTAAAACATTTGGTCTAAGTTAGACTCTTTCCCCACGCCTCGAGGTAAAATCCTGGATCCGCGTGTGTGGATCCTTTGATCACATCTATCAAACTCGATTTAAACAATGTTTTGCTTTTTTAATTATGTTATTTTTAACTTTCGGGTATGTATTAAAGCGTATTCGTACCACTTAGATTTTAAGAGAAGGTAATGGCTCTCAGCGAGAATGAAAACAACAACGCAATTAATAATAATAATAATGCTACTACTATTACTAGATCTACTACTACTACTATACTACTACTACTACTTTTACTACTACTACTACTACTACTACTACTACTACTACTACAACTACTACTACTACTACTACTATTATTACTACTGCTACTACTACTAATAATAATTCTACTACTACTACTACTAGATCTACTACTACTACTCTTACTACTACTACTACTACTTCTACCACTACTACAACTACACTAATAATAATGCTACTACTACTACTACTACTAATGCTACTACTACTACTATATCTACTACTGCTACTGCTACTACTACTACTACTACTACTACTACTACTACTACTACACCACTCACACACATAACAATTTCTTGACTTCTGATTTCCGCATTCCGCATTCCGCATTCTGCATTCCGCATTCCGCATTCCGCATTCCGAATTCCGCATTCCGAATTCCACATTTAGAAGTAGGTAGTAAGATAATAACAATAATAATAATAATAATAGTAATTATAATAATAATAATAGTAATAATAATAATAATAATGTATGCGTGCACTTGTATGTATGTGTGTTGTGAAATCTCAGTGTTACTGTTAAAGATGCAATTACTTCTCATATTTTATATTTAATAACCATGTAATATAAAAGTGTATGAATATTGCCAGTGACCACGATTGTTGTATTTTTACTACTTATATAAACCCCATAACATTAAGTTAAATTCCCTATAACCTGAGTATCCGTGTATACTTTGTATAAATACACCATAAACGTATATACTATTATACCCTATAAATATACACTACTTGAGTATCTGCTTTTTCTTTGTATATACTCATACTATAATTTTCAATATAAAATATAAGCTTTTCAAAAATACTCTTATTTATTATTAGTGCCAATATGAAAAAAAAAAACTTATTTTTTTGCTTTTTTAATTTTATATTCTCCCTGAGGCGAAGCCATTACCTTCTCTTAAAATCTAAGTGGTGCGAATAAGCTTTAATAAATACCCGAAACTTAAAAATAACATAATTAAAAAAGCAAAACATTTTTTAACTCGAGTTTGATAGATCAACATACGCGGATCCAGTATTTTACCTCGAGGCGTGGGGAGAGAGTCTAACTTAGACCAAATGTTTTAACAATAAAACCCAAACATTTGCGACTTTTCACGGGTGTGGGGTGTGGTGGTGGTGTGGGGGGATTAATATAATATATCTTATATAATTTAGAAAATCTCAGTCAGTCCAACCCTCACGGGATTCCCTTTGGATCCGCTAGTGATCCACTCTGAGTTTATACATCATCCTGGATCCACTAGTTTAACATTTGAAACTGTTTAAAGGAATATTTAGTACTCAGTGAAGTGTGCTTAAAAACATCAAACAGTGTTTAATTAAAGCGCTTTTCAAGCTGTCCTACGCCCTCAACAAATGGCCTAAGAGAATACTAGCAAAGACTGGGGTACTTTTGTTTTGTTGAGTATATAATAAATTAACTGAAATATCATTAAAATCGAATCATATATACAATGTCATAATGTGTAAAGTATTAAAGCATTATATGATTTATGGACCGGATAGGGTAGTTGCACTGAGACGTGATCTTGACCTTGAATATAAGAACCCGTACGACCTTCTTGTAAAAAGTGGTTAGCAATTCATACCTACACCGATGCATTATTGTCAGTCTATAACACTGGCACTTGAGCCGCAAATATTGTAAAAAAAATAATAAAAATGTACAAAACCCCTATTGTCTATATAAACACATGGTAGTGACGTATGTTTGACACCAAGATGACCAACCTCGTTTCGAATACCGAATAGAGTACCGAATTGATTCAAATCTTTTACACCTTTCGTTAGGTCTGATTCCCGTTTATCACAGTATATTCACAGTTTGTATAAAAAGCACTCTCTGTGGAGAAATTTAAGCAAAATCGCCGATTGCTACCATTACAACATTTCCTACATATGTTGACTTCCGGTTATGCTCAAAGGCGTGATCCGATTGGACGATTTTCGATTTCTGATTGCGTATGTTTTTACCTTTAAAATATCATCCAATTGAATCACTTCTTTGAGTATAACCGGAAGTAAACATATGTAGGACGACTGGACATAATTCAACTTCAGGAAGTAGCGGTTCGGCAGAATTGAATTCCAGTTTAGAAAATAGAAAAAATAATAGTACCAATGATAAAATAACTGAAGTCAAGCAATTGAAGTATAGATTTTGTCAAGATCAGTTTGCAACTTAACGTGACCTGTACGAACACAGAATGTTATATCATACACAGTCAGAAAGCGTTAAATTGCAAAAAAACGACGGAAGTGAGAATGAAAGTATGAGAAGGGAATATGATTTACATCGACATTTGATTTTGAGAGATCGCGTTCAGGAAGGTAATGTGAGAAATACGTACAATTTCCCCGTTCCCAACCTTTTAAAAGTAGAACAATTGATTGAGCAAATCGAGTTTATTTTCGAACACAGTCAAAATTCTTTTAAAATAAATCTATCGTTTGGATTGATTTTACAAAATATTGAAAACGGAACGTACAGGTACTTTGTGCCGTATTATACCGTCGGTTTGTTTTTGTTTCCTCAACTTATCAATAACAGAAACGATATTGAAAAGCTTCGTAGGCGTTTGTCTGAGTTAGATTTGCCAAACAAAGACCGAACTCTAAATGGAGACCTGTTGTTATAACCAACGCTTTATATCATGTACACACGACTAGTTTCCCAATACGCCTAAGTCAGCCGTTACCGCGCTATATTGTTAAGTCAACAAGTATAATTTCATTTGAGAAAAATCCTAAAACAAAAAAATATATACGATGATAACCTTTGTATCTTTCGTTAGAAGAACACAAAATATTTATTGTGAAACATTAACGAGCGAGTAGCATGGTACATGGGTAAAATATGTTTCAGAAAATCGATTAAAATCGACTGACGTTACTTTACGCAAAATGCCGGATTGAGAAAGTTGTTTCGAAACAAATATCAATGTATTTGAATTGAGTGAGGAAAGAACTGTAACAAGTTTGTATAAATCTAGGAAATGTTTCACTCCTAAATCCCTGAACTTGAATTTGTTCGATGTATCCCAATTTAAGTCATACTCTTCTAAATTCCAATGTTGGCTGTGTGACAAGTTGTTTACAAAGTGCGATTTAGTCCGACACGAAAAAACTTGCCAAAATGCCACTAAATTAAGATTCCCGGGCTCACCAAATGTAGTATCGTCTCTGCAAAACTACCCTTTGTTTAAAACGTTTGATATGGAGGCGAAGTTGAAACAAATAGACGAACGAAATGGCGACCGTCTTACAAAAACCTCCCGACACGAACCTATTTCGGCAAGTTTATGTAGCAATGTAAACGGGTTCACTGATCCCAAGTTTATTTTGAATCATAATTTAGAGTCTTTGCTTACTCAAATAATCGGCTATATGAACGATATTTCAGACAAAACTTATTCATGAGCGCGCGAAAGATGGGCATGCGTGTTTCATGAATTGGAAAGATTAGAAGGTAAGTGGGTTAAAACAGAGGAGAGGATTGATGCTTCTTCTTCTGCTGGCGATGCTGCTGATGATGATGGTGATGATGATGATGTTGCTGTTGATGATGATGTTGATTATGATGATGATGATGATGACGATGATGATGATTTTGATGATGTTGCTGAAGTAGATGGTGAGGCAAAAGAAACCTCTGAATGCGAGCCACCATCCGCTGTATTTTTGCACGCAATAAGCAAGAAAAATGTTTGGCATAGTTTTTTAAACACCTTAGAATCGACAAACGAAATAAGAGTAGAGTACAACGACTGGGATATGGAATATATAGAAAGTACGATTGACAGCAAGAACAGCAGCAGCAGGAGTATTATTAGTATTAGTATTAGTAGTAGTATTAGTAGTAGTGATGATGATGATGATGATGATGATGATGATGATTTAATTCAGCCTTTTCGTTCTCTGAATCCGAGAACTTCTAGGAGAATAGTAAGTGATGATAATGATGATGATGATGATGATAGAACATTCCCCAAAACTTCTAAATTGATGATTAACTTGATCAAACGCATGCGCGAACAGTTTGAAACATATTGTCATCAAGTTCCGATTTTAGGTTTTAACTCTGTCAAATATGACTTAAAACTTTTAAAGTCTAAGCTAGCGAAACACCTGAGACTTTAAGAACCCAAACAACAGAAATTTGTGGTCAAAAGAAATAACGCGTATGTGCTTGTCAAACCGCAACCTCCGCTTTTTAGACATGGTTAATTACCTTCCACAAGGCATTTCATATGACAAGTTTCTAGCTACGTTCGGGGTTAGTCAAAGAAAGTCATTTTTCCCGTACAAATACTTCACAGACATTGCTGTGCTCGAGGAAAGGTCACTTACTCCTAAAGAAGATTTTTACTCTTCCTTAAAATAATGCAACATTCTGGAAGACCGCGCGCGAGTGGATTTCGAAAGGTTGATAACGGAAGAAAATAAAACTGAGTCGGAAGGTCTTGCTATTTTAAAAATGGACATGGCGCCCAGGTCAACAATAGAAGAAAATTATCAATCTCTTTTGCAGATATGGAAACAAAATAACATGTCAACTTTTCGCGATTTACTTGAATATTACAATAATTTAGACGTGTTGCCGATGGTGGAAGGCGTTGACAAATTTAGATCATACTTTGTAGAAAGAAGCGTCGATGTTTTTAAGGACTGCATTTCTATACCTGGCGCGGCCAGAACAATGTTATATAAAGCAGGAATCGAACAAGGGACTTCGTTTGCGTTAATAGATAGGCTAGACGAAGATATGTACCACACCATCAAGTCAAATATTGTTGGAGGACCTTCCATTCGATTTACGCGCCACCAAGAGGCTGGTCAAACTGATATAAGAGGCAGTGAGCACATTCCCTGTAAATCTGTACTGGGTTACGACGCCAATAACTTATACGTTCACGCGCTAAGTCAGTCGATGCCATGTGGCAATTATATTAGACGTAAGAAAGAAAATGGATTTAAACCTTTGAAAACATCTTAGATTCACGGTCATGTTCGATTGGATGGAATGGTTAAATCATTCGCAGAACGTTCGCATTAAACACAAAATGAACTCCGGCGGTGAGAAAAGAATAGGTCCGTACCATGTGGATGGTCACGATTCTAGTTCCGGCACCGTGTACGAGTTTTTTAGGATGAACTCAAGAAAGATTTGCATATTTGCGAAGCCACGGTTACGAAATTGTTTCAATTTGGGAATGCGAATTTAGGAAACAGGTCAAAGAAAGTGATGCAATGAAACATTTTATCGATCAACGATACCCCTCATTTTACAGGCACCACAAAGGTTACTTGAAAGAGTCGCAAATCATCGATGCCGTCGTAAGAGAAACGTTGTTTGGGTTTATTGAGGTAGATAACAGGTGCCAGTCAGTTGGAATCAGGTCAAATTTAAGCCCGTGACCGATTTAGATCCAGCCCAATATTTTGAAGAAATGTGTCCGTTGTTCTGTACCACCGAAGTTGAATTTGAGTCTATCGGCGAACATATGCAACAGCACGCACAGAAACACGGTCTCTCAACAAAACCGCGTACTCTGTTAGTCGGTGGAATGAAAGCCGAATGTATATTGCTGTCTTCACCGCTTCTTAAATGGTACATAGAACACGGGCTTTTAGTTAAAAATATATATCAAGTCGTGGAATTTTCGAAATTGTCTTGCTTTAAAGATTTTGTTGATAACGTTACAAACGACCGCCGTCAAGGCGATGTTGACAAGTCGCAAGAACTAAAAATCTCTTTGTCAAAATTAGTGGGAGTATCTGCGTTTGGTGGCACAATCATAAATCAGGAAAAATTTCAAAAAATAAAATATGTTGAATGATTTAAAAAAGCATGTTTCGCTGTAAATAACCCCAGATTCCGACAACTAACTGAACTTGGTGGCGATATGTTTGAAAACGAGTACGCCAATGTTAGAATCTCTATCAGTTCTCCCGTATACTTAGGTTACATGATTTTACAATACGCCAAACTACATATGCTCTCCTTTTATTTTGATTTTTTACTGAAGTTTGTCAGTATTGAGAAAATTGAAATGTTTGAAATCGATACTGACGCGCTCTATTTTGGATTAGCAAAATATTTTGGGACAATTCAGAGACGATTTCGCGGGAGATAATTTTAAAAATGTTTTATTTCTTCGACAATGTTGTCCGAAACATAATAAGTACGACCTCAGAACGCCCGGTGTCATGAAATTAGAATTTAGCGGCACAAGAATCATTGGTCTTTCTTCAAAATCTTACATTGCTATTAATGAAGAAGGAGACAACAAAACGCATGTGAAATACAGCTTAAAAGGCGTCAATAATCAGTTTGTCGATCCTTCAGACTCGTTTCAACAAGTAATTAATACACAAAATCCTATTACAGCTGTTAATAGAGGAATCAGAATTTTTAATAACTCAGTCTTTACATATACTCAAGCAAAGCAAGCGTTTAATTATTTTTACTGTAGAAGGTTGGTACAAGCAGACGGTATTCATACGGAACCCTTAGATATCGTGCTAAAACCATTTAATAAATATAAACAGAAGCAACAAGAACAAGAAGAAGATATAAAACGTTTTCTAGATTCTTTAAGTATGTAAACTTTTCTGTTATCAATAACCTGAGGAAATGAAACCTTTCGTTCGATAATAAAAAAGATTTATGTAGAAATCTCAATATTTCACAAAACCATTCGGTATTAAAAGTTGTGCAGGTTCGAGGTTCAACGAGCCAAATACGGGGATACATTTGTTTGCTAACTTTTCAGTAATAGCATTGTGCAAAGTACAGCGCTCAGTTGTCAAAAGATAACGTAACGTCTGCGTTATTAACATTTTGAACTGACATTAATTATCTGCAACGTGTATTGTAGTATAAGATAATGGTTTGTATGCATACATTAATTTAAAGTGTACATATATCTCAAAACAGTATATTGTTTTAAACCGGGTGCGGACACATATTTGCTTGCTGATTGATGATTTTTTTATTGTTTTTGTACATCATTTATGTATTGGTGTATATGTTTTATTGTTTTAAACCGGGAGTGGACAAATATTTGCTTGCTCACTGAAGATTTTCTAGTGTTTTTGTGCATCATTTATGTATTGGTGTATATGTCGCTTACAAATAAAAAGTAACTTTTGCGGTTTCAATAAATGACAGTTGTTTAATAAAAATAATGTAGTCAAAGTTTCATATCCGTTACTCAAGAAATATTAAACAACTCTAATCTCAAAATACATTGATTGATATCACATTTACGTCTCCACAACATGGAAATGTCATATAAAGAGAAGGAACTTCCATTTTAAATATTCTGAACAAACTACATTAAACGAGATATTATTTATGCCAGAGCGCTCGGCTGTCTCCGGTCCTTTTCGTCGACCAATCGACGACCTTCGCCGTTCCGCGTGGTCAAGGCTCGGTTGTCACCGTCAATCTCCGGCTGCTGAAAAATGAACCCGGCTCAAAAATGTGCCCGGTATATACAAAGCCATACTATACTACTGATACAGACTTCGAAACGAGGTTGGTTATTTTGGTGTCAAACATACTTCACTACCATGTGTTTATATAGACAGGTTTTTTTTTTGTTTTTTTTTACAAAATTTGCGGCTCAAGTGCCAGTGATCTCTAATGTGCATAATATAACCCGATAATAAAATACGTGTCACTTATACACAACTACTCTGTCTCTACCAGTACCAGGTAATACGTGTACGTTAACCGTTCAAAAACGATCCAGAGTTAGTGTTAAGTATTGCTTTTGCTGATATTTTAATATTCGGTTTTCTCATTGAAGTTCATCTCAGTTTCGCCTATGGCACTATTACCTTTAGGAGTACATTTGGCAAACATAAAAAGTTTGAGACAATGAAGTCCGAACAGAATCACGTGAATGATTGGTACAGCAACAACCACAACAACCACAGCATACCCTATCGTCATGCCCGGTTGTGTCCAGTCGAGAACGCTATAAACGTATGCTTTGCCCTCGACGTTGGTTCCTCCCGCTAAATAGTAAAATAGCGTAAATAATACGTAGACAATGCTAAAAATTATCGGGAACCAGAAATGAAGCAAGCGGGTTGGAGTTCCGGTCACTAAAATGTTGAGTACTACGTAAACGGTGTTCAAAATGTGGGGTAGCAATGTTGACGGCAGTCATAGCGTCATCTGAAATGAGCAAAAAGTGAATATGTTGTACATAATTTATAATATAGCAAGAGCTGCGGGGGGGGGGGGGGGGGGGGGGGGGGGGGGGGGGGGGGGGGGGGGGGGGGGGGGGGGGAAAGGACAACATAGCGATATGTGTAAGAATAGACCAAAATAACAGAGAAATATGTAAAAAATACAAAAAATGAGTTTTGAGTTGGCTGGGTGTTGTGAGAAGGCGGTGGGGGAAGGGGGGGAGAATGAGGAAAGGGGGGGGCCAAAACAAGAAATATGAATAAAATAAATAAAAAATAGAGTTTCGAGTGATGGGTAGGGGTGGGGGATGGTGAGGGAGAGGCGGGGGTCAGGAGTGGGGCGGTGAGGGGGCAACATATATGTGTAAGAATCTATGTGTAAGAATTGACAACAGAAATATTTAAAAAAAAAAAAATCCAGTTTCGAGTGTGGGTGGTGGGGTGGGGGCGAGGACGACATAGCTATGTTTAAGAATTGACAAAAACAACACAGAAATGTGGGGGGGGGGGGGAGAGACGGGGGTGGTGGGGAGGGAGCAACATATATGTGTTAGAATCTATGTGTAAGAAGTGACTAAAACAACACAGAAATATGTATAAAAAGAAAAATTCAAAACAAATTAGTTTCGAGTGAGGGGAGTGGGGAGGGGGGAGAGACGGGGGGGGGGAGGGGGGGCAACATATATGTGTAAGAAACTATGTGTAAGAATTGACTAAAACAGCACAGAAATATGTAAAAAAAAAGTGTGGAGTGGGTGGTGGGGGGAGGGAGTGGAACTTGGGAGCCCAGGAGTTACAGGAACCAAAATTACTTAAGCAGCCCTTAAGAAAATGCTATAAGGAAGCTCATGGCCAAATTTGGTGTGCTAGGGTAAGAAATGTAAGAGATATAGACTTGTAAACACAGCTTACACGCAAAATTTGATGTGAAATGGGACACATTTTATGGGCTATCATAATTTAGGTTCCATGGGAGCCCATGGGTTACAGGAACCAAAATTGCTTATTCCGCCTTTAAGATAATGCTATAAGGAAGCCAATGGCCAAATTTGGTTGTGCTAGAATAAGAAATGTAAGATGCATAGACTTGGAAACACAGCTTACACGCAAACCTTGATGTGGGACGCCGACGCCAACGCCGACGCCGACGCCGGGGTGATTACATAAGCTCTCTTATTCTTCAAAAAGTCGAGCTAAAATCAGATTTCCTACAAACATATATACATGTACATAACTCCCCTGTTTTACCTCTTCTGTACGATGGTGCGTTGTCCGTCGTTGTCGACTCAACTCATGCTTATACCCCCTTTACACAGAAGGAGATCGTTGAGCGATACAAAATTGGCCCGATCTCTCTACGATCTCCTAAAACCTCGAACAAGTCGCTTCTGTGTTCATTGAGCGATCAAACATTTTCGGCAACTTTAATGGCGATCTGTAGAGATCATTGAGCGACCTTGGCGATCATTGAGCGCTCATTGAAAGATCGTTGAGAGATCATTGGGAGACCGATGAGATCGTTGAGCGCTCCTTGAGCGTTCGTTGAGAGATCGCTTACCATGTTGATCGATCTCCTCATAGTTTTGGACTGGGTCATAACTATGAGGAGACCGTGGCGGCCGTAGAGATCACTGGAGGATCATTGAGAGATCATTGCGATATGTTGGCGATCACTGGGCGTTCATTGAAAGTTCGTCAAGAGATCTGGCCAATTTTTGATCGCTCAACGATCGCCACCTCTGTGTAAAGGGGGTATTACCAAATTGGATGTGAAGGTTCGTTCCTACAAAACATTGAACGAGTTCGATTATGAGAACTATATACACATGCATTGCGAGGTAATTGCCCTTGACTGATCAAAATATGAGAAATTCAGATTGTTTTCATTACAAGATAACGTTAAACAGCCCAACACATTTTATTCCTGGGTTTATTTTAACAGGAACTTATTGACGATAGTGTAATGACGTGTTTGCCCTTTGTTTTGCCGAAATAAGGGATTTCCCGGTTGTTTGCACAATAATTTGTGTAAATGGCTTCTGATTGTTCAACAAATTTAATTTAAAGTTGTCTTTAATTAGCTCTTGAAAATGTTTGAAAATGAGCAAAACTGACCATGTGTTGCCCTTAATAAAGGAAAACGTGTGTGGCCCTTCCATAATAAATAAAGAGAAACTTTATGTATCTATTAATTAGTTTCGCACAAAGGTTGGGTCGTATGTTCAAGGTCAATGGCACTGGTCAATTTCATGTAAATGTCGCGTCCGGTCAATAACTCCTTAACCGCTTGAGGTAATGAGATGAAAATTAATGCATGTATAGTTAATGGTGAGACAGAAATAAAGAAGTAAAACATATGTATTACCAATAGGCAATGTGTTGCACACAAAATGTCTGGTACGGGTCAAGGTCGTGCAATTGTGTCCGTTAAGGTTAACTCCACTTTATGTTATGTATCATTATTAGTTGAAGATCAAATGTCAGAATATCGTTTTATATCTGGTCCATAATTTCCTCACTGCATTAAGCAAAAATAAGGTGCATCGACTACAGTAGTGACCATACTTTCTGGAATTTGCTTGTTATAAACGGAAATAAGAATTGGACAAACATCACTTACTGTCAGTATAACCGTTTTACAAGGAGATCATCCACATACTCTCTTGGGCCGCTTTTTATAAAGGTATTTACAAAATTGCTCGTACTGTCGATTTTAAACTAATCGTCCATACATAATAGTATATACAATTAGAAATTAAATGACAGTGCAACACATTGACATGTTCATGGTGAATTGATTATCGTTGACAATTGTCACTAATGCCTACCGGAATAGACGAGACCCCAGTACGCCACTGACATGGTAACACTGATGACGTTGCTCGTGACGAACATACACCAGTCCATTCTCATGTACCACGGCAACTCCGCGCATTCGCCTGAAACAAAAATGGAATATCTATTTAATGCTGTACCTGTCACAAAGTTGAATGCATCCGTATTAGTATCATATTAATCTTCAATGGACACATGGCAATCTTGATTTATGTTCACCCTAAATTATTTTCAAAGCAATAATCTGTCAATGCTGTTAAACAGAACGTTAAAGGGACACCTGGCAATCTTGATTTATGTTCACCCTAAATTATTTTCAAAGTAATAATCTGTCAATGCTGTTAAACTGAACATTAAAGGGACACATTGCAATATTGATTTATTTAAAACTCAGCGTTTCCGTTATTTTTTCTATATAACTATTATTTGTGTAAGTATTGGCTATGAATTATTATAATAGTTCAGAGCAAACTTTGGTTTGTATTTTACAAACAGTTACTGTTGATCATACTGCACCAATAATATAATTAAACTCGAAGTAGAACAAGGAAGAAAAAAAATAAAATTAATTTTTAATTTAATTATATTCAAGTAATCGTCATTTAAATAACTGTTTACTGTATTGGTTCCGTTGGCAACATTACGTGGTCCGAGTATTAACTTTCATACCGCATCCAACCCTTTCTTATAAGCGAAAACGGGGTATGGGGTATGAAAATAAAACCTTAGTTTTGGCTTAAAAAAGTGTGCAATTGTAAAATTGTAACATTTAATAGGTAATTTTTAAACAGCTTATCGCATTTTGTTTTCCATTAAAATTGTTTTTTTTAAACATGTTTTATTGTCGAAATAGCTGTTATAAAAGCCTTTCCATCGCTTAATGTAATTAAGGCGGGTCCACGTAATGAATGGAAGCTTATCAGATTATATGTTATATGTTTAAAAATCGCTAATAGATACAAAATTTAAACTAAATTAATACTAAATCACATATTATTTACTCAACAAAATGTTTAAAAAAAAAGATGTAGGTATCCGTTTTCCTACCTTTTCGAATGTCAGTCCTTTTGATGAAACACATAAACCACGACGATGGCGTCGACAATTGTTGCTGACGTCAGCATGAGGTACGCCCAATCGGTCAGGTATATAAACCACTTGACCTGTTGCGCTGGGTCGGGCCCTGCCCATCGGTCCGAATCGACTCCAGTTACGATAATCCAGGCACTGTGGTATAGAGCCCAAATCATACGCCATGCTAGGTAAACCCTTTGGAAACCAAACTGGAAAAAAAAATGTAAAAAACTTGTTTGTTTTCCTATTTTCTATGAATTTGTTAACCCGTAACCCGCTAAGCACGACTATAATAGCCTTTGCGTCCATTGGTAAACCCAGATCAGCCTGCGAGTAACTCGCATGCTGATTAAACCCATTTCAGGGTTTATAATGTCCGGCTATTGATCAGTAATTTCCCCAAAACATCCCTTTATCATATGAATGGAATGGTCTTAATTCAAAGAAAGAACAATTCATTATATATATGTAGGGGGTTAAGGGTTAAGATAAGCTAATGTAGCCTCATTCGGACGCAAACGATTACTGAAAATTACGGTGGCCCGTTCAGGACATATACTTTTTATTTTTTATCCCGAGCGCTCGACTTAGTATCTCGAGCGCTCTAATTAGTATCTGGAGCGCTCGAGCTCGAGCGCTTTGACTTAGTATCTGGAGCGCTCGACTTAGGTATCTCGTCCGTCCGTCCGTTAACTTTTAACTCTTTGTTTTTCGTCTAATCTTTACCGGATTACTAATATTAATGAAAGCTCGGACAAGTTCGAAAACCAACCAAATTGGATCAGTAACACCAGAGTTATGGCCCTTGATTTAATGTTGTATTTTGACATTGATATTAACAATCCGGTAAAGTTTGGTAAAGATCAGATGAAAAACGAACGCCTTATTGTCTTAACGGGGCAACACATATAATTTTTAACTAAATCAATGTCCGATCTTTCATTGATATTAACAATCTGGTAAGTTTGGTAAAGATCGGATGAAAAATGAAGTCCCTATCGTCTTAACGAGGTAAAAGTTAACGGACGGACGACGAACAACTCGCCATCCCATAAGACGAGCGCTCGAGTTACTAAGTCGAGCGCTCAAGATACTTAGTGGAGCGCTCGAGATACATAAGTCGAGCACTCGAGATACTAAGTCGAGCGCTCGAGATACGAAATCGAGCGCTCCAGATAATAAGTCGAGCGTTCGAGATACTAAGTCGAGCGCTCGAGATAAAAAATAAAAAGTGTGTGTCCTAAACGGGCGACCGTAGAAAATAGATGTCTATAGAATTAATAAAACATGAAGCTCAGCGAGTCTGAGTCACATAACTGATTGTTCGTGTCGGTAAGAAGCTTTACAATGTTTTCTTTTTTTTGTGTGACTTTTGTATGATTTTTTATCTGTTGGTTCCGTTTTTCTTATTTTGGTTCATTCCTTTTATGCTGGTTCTGTTCATGACAGTTGTCTGATTTCAGATATGTTGCTTTTTTTTCGTTTTCACTTGGTTAATTGTTCACTGTTCGGATTATTTCATGGAGTTTGTCTCATTCATTTAATTTTAGATCATTCGAGACGTAAACGATTTGTAAAATAAATTGTATAAATTGTATAGCATAAAAGAAGGAAAATAAACATATTTTAAATTTTATTTCAAATTACTACATGTTATGCCACTCAGTGTTATTAATGAAGACCTCATATCAATCTCTAACGGCTACATAATATATTGATTGATTTGAATTGGATTTTATAGTCGCACCAACAGCTAAGGTCATATGGCGACTTTCCAGCTTCCATTGGTGGAGGAAGACCCCAGGTGCCCCTCCGGGCAATTTTCGTGCACGGGCGGGCACCTGGGTAGAACCACCGACGTTCCGCAAGCCAGCTGGATAGCTTCCTCACATAACGATTCCTAGGCCCCGCCTACAGAATAGAAGCGATAGCAATCTTCGATAGTTTGTTATATATATGTAAGCAGGGACATTTATAAAAGCTTCCTGACTTCAGTCGGGGCGTTCGGACATTTTGCAGAAAATAAAAGCATAAAGGAGGAACTAAGGCATCATTAAGAATAGTTAGTGAAGTTTTATAAAGAATAAGAATAGGATGGCCATAATTGTATGTAAATCTGACAGATCTAGAAACAAATGCTGCCGTATCATTGTTATGTCAATCTGACAGATCTAGAGAAACAAATGCTGCCGTATCATTGTATGTAAATCTGACAGATCTAGAAACAAATGCTGCCGTATCATTGTATGTAAATCTGACAGATCTAGAAACAAATGCTGCCGTATCATTGTATTGTAGGTAGAAGCCACCAAGGCATCACATGGAATGTTTTCCGTGATGTTTTCATACAGATGAAGAAAGAGAAAATGACAGACAGACATACAGAGACAGAGACAGAGACAGAGACAGAGACAGACGGAAGAGCATAGCGCAATCACATAATCGCCCCTTACCACCCCTCCCCCATCCACTCAACCCCAACACAATCTCCAAACCCTGTTTCATATTCACCAGTACACATACAGCTCAGGTTTAGGCTAAGTAAAACAGTTCCTATATTGTTCATCTATCTATGGGAAGTACGTTGAATCCTACCATAATAAGCTACAGTTTATAGGACTTGCCTTCAGGTTTGATGCTAACTTTCGTCTTAGATATACTCGTATGTAGTTGTTCTGGGGGTTTTGTATCTTTATAGTAGCTCCCAAAATATTGCCTCGCTATATAATAATGGGTGTGATATGTGTAAGACCCACACTTTTATATCCTGTGGTCCAATCAGCTTGGCATAAATACCTCATAAATACTGTAAATACATGATCTATTTCCGGGATTACAACGTGTATTGATTTGAGGACCTATTTCCCAACGCTACCTGGTCATTGAAAAAGCGTGACAAGCTTGCTTATATACTGCTAACAACCAAAATGGCTGATTAGCTTAGGTATATAAACTGAGGCTAAACTAGTTCTTTTCTTCGAATAGCATTGTTATATTGAATCATATGAAATAGGTTTAAACCTTTAGGACGAGCACAGTTCATGTCTGATTGCGCGGTATGTATGCGCCGGTATGTGCAAGTCTAGCTGCGAGGGGTGTACCTATACCATGGTAGGTATATACATACCACCATAAGAGCCATGATTTTCACGTCTAGTGCAAGTCTACCTGTACGTGTCTTATGAATCGTAACATCCCACCCCGACAAATGTCAATTTGAGAAAGGTTTTTGATGTTTTTTTTCACCTCATTCTGCTTGGAAACCACACTTTTTTAATGATTTCTACGACTGCTTATCTTGTTAATTTCGTAACGAAAATATGCTACTTTACGATCAAGATTTGCCTTGTGTCCCTTTCACTTTGCTATTTGTTATGGTGGCTGATATGTGCCATCTCGTCTTTTCGTTATTTTGCTGCGGAAAAAAAAACGAAAAGAACGAAAAAAAACATCGGGGCGAAATAACAAAAAAAAACGCCGTGTGTGTGTGTGTGTGTAATTCTAAGGTTTTATAGTCCCTCCGCCAACGAACACGTCAAGGTATACCTGACGCGATGGGCACAATAGAGTCTGGACTTTACCAAAAAAAAACGCCTAGCGAAAAAAGACGAAAAATAGTCAAAAAAGCCGGGCGAAAATAAACGAAAAAGGCGAAAAAGACGCCATGCGAAAAAGACGAAAAAAACGCCGGGCGAAATAACGCATAATGTAATAAAACGTCGTCTTCTTTTTGCGTGCCGGTTTTCTCGTCTTTTCGTTTTTTTCGCCCGGCGTTTTGACTATTTGTCGTCTTTTCGCTCAGCGTTTATTTTTTTTCGTTATTTCGCCCGGCGTTTTTTTTAACGAAAGAAGACTAGATGGCATATATCAACCACCATAATTTGTTGAGAATACAGTGATACGGTGTCCTGGTTAGGGCCCATCTTACCCTAGGTCGATGATCGATGGTAAGATGCGATGGTCCATGGTAAGATGCGATGGTCCATGGTAAGATGCGATGGTCCATGGTAAGATGCGATGGTCCATGGTAAGATGCGATGGTCCATGGTAAGATGCGATGGTCCATGGTAAGATGCGATGGTCCATGGTAAGATTGCGATGGTCCATGGTAAGATGCGATGGTCCATGGTAAGATGCGATGGTCCATGGTAAGATACGATGGTCCATGGTAAGATGCGATGGTCCATGGTAAGATGCGATGGTCCATGGTAAGATACGATGGTCCATGGTAAGATGCGATGGTCCATGGTAAGATACGATGGTCCATGGTAAGATGCGATGGTCGATGATAAGCATTACCATCGACCATCGCATCTTACCATCGACCTAGGGTAAGATGGCCCTAACAGGACACCGTACATTGACCTTAACAGTTTATATCTATAATGAATTCAAACCCTTTGTTGTTTTTAAGAACAAAAGTTAAAACCAAAACACAAATAATGAAAAACTTGCTCCTGTGTTTTAAACATGTTTACTACATACAAGCGCATTATCAATCAAATGAAATCAAATGTATGGTTTATAATCCGATAGAGAATTGTCACCATAGCATTAATATATAGAGTATGGTCTCATTGCGTTGGTTAAGGATTATGTTCCATGGAACAAAGGAAAGATTCGAAGTTGGATATCTCAAACACTTCTGCATATTTTTACCTGAAACTTGCAGTACCCCATCGTAATGCCCTAGTTAGAAAACAAAACACTGATTTTCAAAACTAAATTATATAAATTAAAGCAGTTTTTAATAGAGCACTTCGAGGTGAATCCAACAGGAATTAGAAACTCAACAGTATATAAATCTAATTTTACAAACAAAAGCTTGTAATATATTACCTTGATATCCTTAGTTAGCTGGTGCTATCAATTAAACTCTCAAATAAGCCTGTTAAAGTTGTTTCTAAAGAAACAAAATCAATGTTC